>JADRCD010222909.1:13418-46642 GCA_019843815.1 Montemys delectorum
TGTGTGTGTGTGTGTGTGCATACACATTTGTGTATATGTGGATGTCAGAAGACAACTCTCAGGAGTTGGTTCTCTCTTTTTACCATGTAGGTTCTGAAGCTCAAACTCAGGTTGTTAGGCTTGGTGGCATGTACCTTTACAAGCTAATCTATCTTCCTGGCCCTTATCATTTCTTAATTTTTTCTAAGTGTTCTGTAGGCATCCTGTTTCCTAACCTGATAGCTTTCCAGGCTTCAGACCCAGACAGCCTTTCTTCATTTTTCCTCAACCTTGTTTCCTTCACATGGGTTGATACATGGATGTTGTAGTAATCTATAGTGTACATAACTATTACTATAATACCATCTATTTTCAATCATTGTAAAATGTTAAGAATTTCTACTCTTATTCTTCTTTCTATCCTAAAAACAGTAATTGCTTTATTTCTTCTTTTATTGTTTTGCCATATCTTTGAGATTTTAGAGGCAAGTATATTTTTAATTTCTGTACTGGGAAGTGAGTTATTTTATTACTTTTTCACTATTTTGCACAGTAGTGTGATGGTTATCCTTATATATAGAAGTCTAACTATATCTTTTTTAAAAGTTTCCTAAAATGTGTTTCTAGAAATTGATATATTAATTTAGATTAATTTCTCTTCCTTCTTTCTTCCTTCCTTCTTTCCTTCCTTCCTTTCTGTGTGTACATGTGACTATGCACAGGCCAGAGGATAACATTCAGGAGCTGGTTATCACCATTATGTGGTTTTTGAGGATTGAACTCTGGTCATTAGGCTTAGTAGCAAGAATTTACCTGCTGAGCCAGCTTACCAACCCTAGATTAATTCCTTAAGGTTCATTATATAAATATCAACAGGCTACTCCTGTATACCCCTTCCCCCCAGAGACTGATCTGTTTTCAGTGAGCTATTCAATAAAACATAGGAATAGTTACCCAAGAACAAACACATTTGTCTTAGGGTTTTATTGCTGTGAAAAGACACCGTGACCAAGGCAATTCTTATAAAGGAAAACACTTAATTGGGGCTGTCTTATAGTAACATATAAAGGCAGAACTATCAGAATTACACCAGACTTCTCACCTGAGACTATGAAAGCCTCACTTTCTGAAATCTGTATTATAAAAGAGGCAGCTTTTCATTGCCTCATTATAAATTATAATGCCAAATGAAAATAATTTTAAAGTATATACAAGCATCTTTGTTTAGTGGATTTAGTGCTTTGATTATTATGTGATGGGAGGAATTTCTTTTCTGGTCTAGTCTATTTGGAGTTCTATAGGCTTCTTGTATGTTCGTGGACATCTCTTTCTTTAGGTTAGGGAAGTTTTCTTCTACAATTTTGTTAAAGATATTTACTGGCCCATTACATTAGGAGTCTTCACTCTCTTCTATACCTATTATTCTTAGGTTTGGTCTTCTCATTGCATCCTGGATTTCCTGGATGTTTTAGGTTAGGAGCTTTTTGCTTTTTGCATTTTGTTTGACTGTTGTGTCAGTGTTTTCTATGGTGTCTTCTGCCCCTGAGATTCTCTCTTCTATCTCTTGTATTCTGTTGGTGATGCTTGCATCTATGTTTCCTGACTTCTTTCGTAAGATTTCTAACTCCAGAGTTGTCTCTTCTTGTGATTTCTTTATTATTTTTATTTCCATTTTTTGATCCTGGATGGTTTTGTTCATTTCCTTCACCTTTTGATTGTGTTTACCTGTAATTCTTTAAGAGATTTTTGTGTTTCCTCTTTAAGGGCTTCTACCTCTTTACCTGAGATCTCCTGTATTTCTTTAAGGGAGTTATTTATGTCCTTAAAGTCCTCCATCATCATCATGAGAACTGACTTTATATCTGAATCTTGCTTTTCTGGCATGATGGTGTGTCCAGGACTTGCTATGGTGGTAGAATTGGGTTCTGATAATGCCAAGTAACCTTGGTTTCTGTTGCTTCTGTTCTTACCCTTGCCTCCCACCATCTGATTATCTCTAGTGCTCCCTACCCTGGCTATATCTGACTGGAGCCTGTCCTTCCTGTAATCCTGGTTGAGTCAGAACTCCTCAGAGTCCAGCTGTCTCTGTGATCCTGTGATTCCAGGATCCTGTGATCCTGAGATTCTGGGTGTGTCAGAGTTCCTCGGAGTCAAGCTGCCTCTGAGACTCTGAGATCCAGGTGTGACCAAGCTCCTGGGTTCCCAGGATCCTTGGGTCCTAAGATCCTGGTCGTACTAGAGTGCCTGGGATTGGAGTGTCCTCTGGGGGCTGTGAGTCTGGCCATTGAATTTACACCCAAGGTAGACCAGTGCAGACCAGAAGGAACCTGAGCCACTGGTCGGGTGGGATTCCCGTGTCCCTGGATCGTGCTTTTCCCAGCTACTCCTGGTTGTGTTGGAACAGATGTTGTGTTCTCCTCACTATAATCCTAAGATTGGGGTTGCTAGGGCGCCTGGGAGTGGCATCTCCTCTGGGGGCTGTGGGACTGGCCGCTGAGTTCCCTGCACTTCCTTTAGACAGGAACAATTCTGGGTTAAAATTTTTGAAGATGGGTGGTTGGCCCCCTGCCTCAACTGGGGGATATGTCTATCTACTGAAGGTGGTCTCTTCAGGCTCCATCTATCCACACTAAGCATTTCAGCCCATGTCATACCTATTCTTTTTTTTTTTTAATGCTGACTCCACAAAACAGATACTTGCAATGTACCACATAAATTCCCACACATAGGGGCTGGCAAGATGGCTCAGTGGGTTAAGAGCACTGACTGCTCTTCCGAAGGTCCTGAGTTTGGATCCCAGCAACCACATGGTGGCTCACAACCATCCATAATGAGATCGGACGCCCTCTTCTGGTGCATCTAAAGACAGCTGCTGTAAATTACGCCGGAGTGAGTGGGGCCAGCAGAAGTCCTGAGTTCAACAGCAGCCATACACATGATGGCTCACGGCTGTCTGTACAGCTACAGTGTACTCATACACATAAAATAAATAAAAATAAATCTTTAAAAAAAATTCCCACACATAGGCTTGGTTCTCAATTCTTAAACAAGCTTTGTCCTGTCCTGCTTCCATGTTTGTGCTCACCAGAGGGACAGGAAGATAGATCATTAGAATTTAGATTTTAACTTAAAACTTAGCTTCATCTCTCATTCACTCTGTGACCTTGGGTGAATTTTGTACACTGGCTAAAGGCTTTGAGAAAATAATAGTAATACCTATCTTTTTTAGAGTGGTTTGTGTTAAGGTATAGATGTGAATTTACATAGGAAGTACTTAGTGGTATCTGTCACTCTCCTAATACCCTTTTCTCCTTCCTGGAAACTTCTGTGTACTCTTTCCCCATTGTCTATCAATTAGAATCCTATCTGGCTCTGACATCAGCCCTCAATAAGGCATTTTCTGTGTTTCCAGATGACAAAGATACAGTCTTTTTTTTTCACATGCTCATTGTTTGTGGGATTTGAGACCTTTGAAAAAAGAGTTCTAAGTAGTAAGGGAAATGGCATAGAAACCTAAACAAAATAGCTCTATATTTGGAAGCAGGAAACTAAGTGCTAGAAATATGCAGGGAGCAAGTATTATGAATAAATGTGCCCTGTCACTCATTATAAGGTGATTGATTGATTTTCAACTTAGTCACTCAGTTCATCTCAGTAGGCCAGAGACAATAGTTGTCCCCAAAATTTAGTATTAGCTACAGAAATAGTGCACTCACTGCTTATATTAGGTGAGACTATCCACCAGTCTCTTAGAGAACCTGTGTTATTAAGATCAATGTTGTGTTTGATTAAAATGGAACAGTCGTTCTCCATGTGTCCACCAAGACCTACTTGGGTTAGCAAAATAGAAAAACACCAACAATGACATCAGTGTGGTGAGCTTCGAAGGGAATAGCTAAAGATGGTCAGCATGTAACCGCTTTCTTCTATTTACCATTTCACATCCCATATGACCAAGAAACTACATCTAAAATATGACTTCCTATTTTAAACATGCACTTATTCACTGAAAAGCCAGAAAGATTTGTTCATTATAGCTGATTGTTAACATTTGTAGAATTTTGTGTGGATAGGGGAGCTTTAGAGTTGAATTAGGTTGTCAAAAGGAAACAAAAGGCTTTTGCTTTCTGAATGAACTGCATTCATTTAGAATGACAGTTTTTCTTGATCTATGAGGGGTGACTTCATGCAATTAGCTAATTGATTGAAGGAGGTTACCTATCAGCATTGTATAAAGGCTGTCTGCTCTTAGGGACCCACATAAAGAATCAATGCGAAGTTTTCCATGACATCCAGAAGCGTGCCTTTTGAGCCTCTTATGTAATGGCCAATCATAATCAAAGACAAAGAATACATTTCCCTGGAGAGTGAGTCCTAAACACTCCAACAACTCCACAGCTGATCACTGCCACCATCATATTGGTATTGTTTCTGCTTTATAATATTTCCAAGCAAACTTCCAATTTGCTCTATTGTAAGGGCATAAGTGACCCTCCAAAAGTAGTCTGCTATTTATTTTCTAAGTATCTTATCAGATGCTTAGTCTTTTAATGTGGCACTTGTCTATTTAATAGAAAATAAGAGCAGGACTTAGACTCATTTGTAACCATCTTGAATATCCAACTCTGTACAAAAATAAAAACTTTCTGTAGGCAATATTAAAATTTCAAATGTAAAGGAAATTGTGACTGAAAAAGGTCATAAGTCAAGAAAATAATCAGGAGATAGGTATAAATGATAATTTGACTCCCTTTTCTCCAGTCCAAGAGCCAGTGGAACTTGATTTAGTACTATTATTGTTGTTGATGTTATTAAAATATACCCAGAGCTATGTGTCACAATATGACTAGCCTGCCTAATCAAAACACAGCCATATCTTGGTCATTCTAAGACATCTGTGACAGTTACTGTGTATATTTGTTAGTACAATAGTTAAAAGTCAGGGCTTTGGATCAGTCAGATACGGGCTTGAAATCTGTTTCTGCCACATCCTTACTTTATAACCCTGAGTAAACACTTGATTAGCATTTATTTAAGACTGTTTTCAGTTTATGTAACAAAAAAAAGCTGACACTGACAGTGGTTTAAACAGATAGTTCATTCTTCTGACATAAAAATTCTGTAACAGACAATTGCTATCTTAGGTTTACCAGAATTATAATCAAGGATGCTTAATCCATCCCCCTCTAATCCAGTATGCTAGTTTTCAACCTCATGGTACAAAGAAAACCAAAATTTCCCCTAGGAGATTTTTGCTGGTAACTTATTAACTATAAATGTGACGTGTTAATTGAGAGAATGGGAAAGTAAATATTCTGCCTTTCTAGACTCTCTGACGAAAATAAAGTAGAAGAGGATTGTATATTGGTGTTGTTATCCAGCCAACAGCTCAGTATCTGCTGCAACATTCAATTAATGTTAAATGTTTTTATGATGGTAAGGGAGACAGCACCCCTCATTGTGCTCTTTTAGAAAATTGAAGTGATGCCACATTTAATATTTTGTATGTTATAAGATACTTTGATTTACCCATTTACATATTTTGTTGGTAGTTATTTTATGTTTAAAAGTTCTTTGATGATGGCTCTAAAGAAAGGTCACCCACAAAGAATAGCAAAGCCCAGGCCTTCATGTTGACTGGCCCAGCCCCAGATCTGTTACTTATGCAGCTTTCCTAGACCACCCAGAACCACAGCATTGCTCATTCCACTAAACTTCTGACACATTATTTATTCTCTGCTTTATATTTTAACAATCTCCATGCCTTCTTAAGGTTCTTTGAGGAACCTTAATTGTAGGATCTGTAATCGGATGTGCTGTATAGAATATAGGAACCCACAGCTTATCTACTCACTGATAGCTGGACATAATGCATAAAGGTAATGTGTTATTACAATGATGCTTCTTCTGTTATTGGTGAGGAATTTCTTTTGCTCATTACTCTACCATTGTATTTCCAACATCTGCCTTGATCTTTTCTCTGTAAGGGAAAAGATGAAGTGCATTGTCTCATTTTTATTGCATTTCAGCTGCTTCTGAACTAGATCTTAACTGACTGATTTAGCTGTGGGAAGTTCACCCAACCTCTGACCCTTCACTGCCATCTCTGGCCTGCAGAAGAAAGAAAAGTCTTACAAAGCAGCTTCTCCCCTCCTTTTGCAAATTCTACCACTGTTCTGTTTCTTTCTGAAGACTCAAATGTCATATCATGGAAAATGGGAAAATAAACCCACTAATTAAGTCTACAATAAGTTATAAACGATTATATAATGTTTCATTAAAGTCAGACCAGATGCTAAGAGTAGACTGTTTAGGAATGTCAGAACCCGTAGGTATTAGATCAAGGATCATTTAGTTAAAAAAAAAAAAAACTAGTGACCAGTCCAGATTTTTCCCACATTGTCTCTCTAGGCCTAGTCATCAAAATTCCACTGTGAAGTATAGATACCATAAGAATCATAACCATATTTCTGAACAGTTGAATCCAGTGATTTTCTTCTTTTTTACATGACCTTGAGTTTTTAAAAATAGAAGAGGCAAAGCACAGTAGTACACACCTTTAATCCTAGCACTCAGAAAACAGAAGCAGGCAGATCTCTTGAGTTCAAGGCCATCTTAGTTTACACAATGAGTTCCAGGACAGCCAGGGCTACACAGAGAAACCCTATCTCAAATAACTAAAATAACTAAATAAATAATAAAAATAGAATAGTTGCTAATATATTATCATTCAATATGTATCAGACTTAAATCATTAGTCCAATTAATTTTTTTCCAGTTAATTTTTTATTACAACATCTACTTATACACTAAGACTCCTGCTATCATATATTTGGCCATTTAATTTTCTCATATTTTTAATTCTTACCAACTTTTCACAGTTTGATGATGTTTGCTGTTTTAATGTGACAAATGAAATGCCACAGAATGGTGTTCATATTTCCAAGATTTAAAATAAATAATACATAGACATTGGGCTGGCTAGTTTTATTCAACTGGGCACAAATTAGAGTCATTTTGGAAAAGAAAGCCTCCACTGAGAAAATACCCCCACCATATGTGCCTGTGGTACATCTTCTGGATTGATAATTGATGTGAAAGGACCCAGTTCACTGTAGGCAATGCTATCCTTGGGCTAGTGGTTCTGGGGAAAACAGGCTGAACAAACCAAGACTGTAATCAAGATTGTAAGTGGCACTTACCCATAGCCTCTGCATCGATTCCTGTGTTGCGTTCCTGCATGACTTCTGTGGATGATGAGCTACCAGCTTTAAGATGAAGGCAGCCCTTTCTTCCCTAAGTGGCTTTTGGCCATGGTGTGTTTATCACAGCTATAGAGACTCTAATTAAGACAAACATTCATAACAAAGTGTAAACTCCTACTATTTATTTATATCATAAAGCAGTTTATCAGGGCCCTAGGTATTTAAACTACCTTCCACTCTGACAAATAAAGGTGAGACTATTAGTTTCACTTATGATTGCCCACCAAGTTCTAAAGTGTGGTGGGCAGCATGAAGTTAAGTCCAGCAGTGCTCTGTACAAGGAAGCATTCTAAACTACCAAGAATGTGAAGAGTAAGACGAGAGGAAGCTGGGATGAAATTACAGGGATTGTAGACCTTAAAAGGACCCTGTATAGACTGAACAGAAAGACATAGAAAATGTGATGTCACCGAATTAAAAGAATTTTGAAGAAGCCTTTAGGAAAGGAGTGCTCAGCTGTCTCAAATGCTGCCAAGAAATGAGCAAAGATAAGAGCAACAACAACAAAGTGTCCATGGATTTACAGCAAAAAAAAGATCACCCACTGTGGAAAAACTTGGTGTTTTCCCTTCCCAGTCTCCCTAGACTCTAATTCACACTGGACCACCTACATTTTGTTTGCCACTTTGCCTTCACATCTGGCTCCTACTAGGTATAAAAAATTATACCACTGAAAAATTTTTGCTCTCAAATTATTCATTTTAATCTTGGAAGAAAGACTTACCATAATGTCTCTGTGTGTTTTCAGGATGCTTAGTAGTAAGTTTTCCCTTAGTACCTGGAAACCAGAACTTCTGAGTGTACAAACTGCAAATACAAGATGAGGAATGTACCTTTGGGGCAGGTTAGGTGAAGGTGGGTGTTGAAGACATTTGAGGTCTCCACAGTCCCAGGCCAACTCTAAAAGTTCAACATTGCCCCTTCTGCCTTCCATTTAAAATTGTGTTCAGTACTACAAGGGAAAGTACAGATGTTGTAACTCAATGAACATTTAGCAGACTTTTAGGATTTTGTAGGTATAAGCAAAAGAGATGGCTCTGAAAACCAACTCTACCTTTAAGTTTCTGCTCTAACTGTAGAGCACGAAAGAGCTGCACATGAAGCATCTGCCTCCAACTGCCCACAGAAAGCTTCTTCCTCAAAATTTACAATCACTTCCTAACAGCTCTTCTCTGTCCTCCTAATGTCACATTTTAGTTTCCCTAGTTCACAAATCTCCAAGTGCAGATAGACATCCTGCACGTCACTGTCCCTTCTATGTAGATTTTCCTAGCTGCATTGGAGGTGAGGCTCATTCCTGTAGTGCCCACATCCAGGTAAACATAGGAATTGTTTGTTCTACTGGTTCATATTTCTCATCATCTGAGTTGAACTGTGTGTGTGGAGCACTGAGAGTCTTACCTTCTCTCAGGGCTATAATAATCCCTACGAATAGCCAAAAACACACTGAGAACTGATAAAGCCTCCAGTGAAGTTTAAATCACACTAGGAGCCCCCAGTAATCTTATCTAGGTAAGTAACCCATGTTAAGTTGACCTCACGAGATGAAAGTGCAGGGAGGCCTGTTAACTTCCTGAGCCACTTCTTGAAATGTCAGGCCCTTGCGGCTTGTTTCCAATAGCCTGTGTATTTTTAGTACTGCTTTTCATGTTAGCTTCCTGTTAACTACTTGCAGGAAATCTTTTCTTGGACATAATCTACCCATTTCCTGAAGTTTTCCTTTCCACATTGTTTCAGTTTAGGGATGAATCAAGTCAGCAATTTTGGAAAAGGCTTGTTCTCTTCTCTGCCACAGCCTCTTTTTTGTGGAATACTAGTAAAGCTGCCTTTCTAGGAGAGATGTGGGGAGGCAAGTCCTCAGTGTGTCAGCCTCTGAGGCTTCCTGACACAAATGTGCTTTTGTGTGTGGAGGGGGCATGTGTTATGTGTTTTCCCTTTCCCATTGGACACTTTCATTAATTAGGTCCGGATGGTGTCTTCAGAGTAATAAACAATGGCATGGAGATAGAGCTGTCTCAGTGAGGCTATGATGGCAGCCACTAGATTTCCTTTTTTGCCTCTGCCCCCACTCCTTTGTCCATTTTGATATTAGTCTGCTTTAAAGTAGCCTAGGTCCTCCATAGTCCCTTTCTAATTGCACAGACATTCCCTTCTTACCTTGAGGACTTCACACATAGAAGAGAGTGTTTTTATAACAAGTGCAACAGCTCCTCATGTTGGCATGATGTTAAAACATGTGTTGACTCAAAGGGAACCTTTATACATGCTCAAGAGGATATAAACTAGACCAGACACTATAGAAGTCAGAATGGAGATTCTTCAAAGAAAGAAAGAAAGAGAGAGAGAGAGAGAGAGAGAGAGAGAAAGAAAGGAGAGAAAGAGGAGGAAGAAGTGGCAGTAGCAGCAGTGGCAGCAGCAGACCCAGCTGTCTGTACTTATCCAAAGTGTCAGCATATCACAAAGATTCTTAACACATTGTTTATTGCAATATTATTCATAATAGCTAAATTATGGAGCCAAACTAGACATTGAGCAACAGAGCAATGAATGGATAGTGAAAATGTGGTGTATACACATAATGGAATTTTTCAGCCATAGAAAAGAACTAATTCACATCATTTTCAGGAAAATGGATTCAACTGAAGATAGTCATATTAAGTGAATTCAATCCAATCCATATTAGAAAGACAAATACACATGGTAGCTCATTTGTGGCTTCTGGATTTTATGTAGATAAAGTTATGTATATTAATATGACATGAAATTAAACTATTGAGAATGAGCAAAGAGGACTGGTGGGAAGAGGGAGTGAAAAAGGGAAGATAAGGGTTTGAAGGTAAATTTGCTTAACATGCAACATATACATGGTTTCTCATTTTGACCATTCCTCCTGTTTCGAACACAACTGTCCTATCTCAAACCACTATATCTTTTTTTTATTAGATATTTTCTTTATTTACATGCAATACGATATCTCATTTCCCAGTTTCCCCTCCAAAAAAACAAAACAAAACAAAACAAAACAAAAAACAACAACAAGAACAAACCCCTGTTCCCTCCTCCCTCCCCCTGCTCGCCACTCCACTCTCTCCTGCTTACTGGACCTGGCATTCCGCTACACTGGGGCACAGAACCTTCTCAGGGCCAAGGGCCTCTCCTCCCAGTGATGACCGACTTGGCCATCTTCTACTATACATATACTACTGAAGCAATTAGTCCTACCATGTATACTCTTTGGTTGGTGGTTTAGTCCCTGGGAGCTCTGAGGGTACTAGTTAGTTCATATTGTTGTTCCTCCTAAGGGGCTGTAAATCCCTTCAGCTCCTTGGGTCCTTTCTCTAACTCCTTCATTGGGGACCCTGTGCTCAGTCCAATGAATGGCTGTCAGCCTCTACTTCTGTATTAGTCGGGTACTGTCAGAGCCTCTCCGGAGACAGCTATATCAGGCTAAACAACTATATCTTAAGGTCAGACATTATCCCAGTACTTAGTAAAAGTAGGAGGATTAGGCATTTACTTGGTACTTCCTGTGCATTTGGAGTGAAAACCCCCAAAATGTAAACCTTTGTGTCTTCTTTTCCATAACTCAAACTTAATTCTTCATTTTCATACTTCAGGATCAGTGTAGAAAATGGAAACCACTTCAGATACTTTTTAAATAAGCAAAGACTTAACACTAGAAATTCAATGCTTTCCCAATGGTCAGACAAACTAAAGCTTTGTTCCCTAGGTTAGAATTCCATGAAAGAGCACCCAGGGCACCACTGGAATGACCAGTTCAACACCCTGCTAACTTCACATGTGGGTTCTTAGGGCTGGAAGCGACCAGTGAAGTTGACACCCAGGACATAGAGAAAGCCCCAGCTTCAGAAAACCCCTTGCACACCTGTGTGCTTGTTTTCCAACAGAAACAAGAGACAGCCAAATGAAAGAAAGAAAATGCCCTTTGTCTCACTTCTACCTTAAAGTTTATGTAATGTATATAATTGGCACATCGACCAAAAATAAATTTAGCAAGTTGAATCTTAGTTTTCCAGAATTAATTTATTTCTGTCCCATTTATTTGGTATGGGTGTTGTTTCATATTGTTGTTTTCAATTTTTAGTTAAAAAATATAATTATATCACCTTATTTATACTTTTCTTTTTCTTTATATTCTTTTTCCTTCATCCCATCCCCCACTACAGCTCAAAAGTGATTCTTTTTCTTTGATTTTTATTATTACACACAAACACACCACTGAGTTCCTTAGGGTGGTTGTGCTTGTGCTTGTGTATATATGATTTCAGGATTGACCACTTTATATTGGATATAAAGTAAGAGGCTCATCCTGAGAAAGGCTGAGTCTCCCTCTCTCAGCCATCTTTAGTTGCCTACAGTTCTTTGTTTATGGGTGGAATCATTGAAATCTCCCCCTTCCATGTTAGCTTGTCTATTGATACTGTTTCAGAATTTAGTTAGGAATTATACTGGTCTAGTAAAGTTGGGGTAATAGGTTCTCCATGATCTCACTAGCCCCAGGTAAGTGGTTCGGTTTCCAGTACCAGTCATGATTTCCCTGTAATTGAATAGACCAAATTAGACAGCTGGTGGTTACTACCAAGGTATGAGTGTCAGTATTGCACTGTAAATCATGTCTTTACACATAAAACCACATCATAAGCTAGAAGTGATTTGATGTTGATTATACCTGTAGGAAAGCCCTCCAAGATGCTTTCATGACCATAGTTTTAATTATTAGCTCTTCTTTTAGGACATACTCGATATACTTGTTTATTCCTCTAATTGATCTGATCTCTATATATTGTTTCCTTCTTTAAGGAGATCCATATAAAAATTAAAATAAATCCTCTTAGAAGAGGGGTGATTGTATACTTCTAAAATACCAGCACTAGAGTAGGACAATCAGAAGTTCAAGATTATCCTACATACCAAATCTGTCATTATGAGATTACTTTAGCTTCTTGTTTGAATTATATTTACTTCTGGATCAAGTTGTGCTAAGATTCTAAATGAGACATTTATGTGACAATGAGGATATAACACTCATCTTCCATGAAAAGTAACAAATAAGTTATTTGGATACTGATACGGAATAACCTCTATGATTTACTTAAATGAAAAAAGCAAGATGCATGTAACATACAATGGGAAACATGATATATATTTACTATCATACACATAAAATATCTCAAAATGAAACACAGGAAACTGATGGCAGTGATTATCTCTACAAAACAGAAAAGAATTCTGGGGTTAAGGTCAGGGAAACCCGTTAGTATTTGCCCTTCTATACAACTCGTTGTTGTTGTTGTTGTTGTTGTTGTTGTTGTTGTTGTTGTTTTTGAGACAAGTTCTGATTATGTAGCCTAGGCTAGCCTTGAATCCAAAATCCTCTTGTCTCATCCTCCATGGTTCTGGGATTACAAAAATGCACCCACATGCTGTTGTTTATTTCTATTAATTTTTTTTTAAGATTTGTTTTTATTTTTTAAGTGGGTGGGTGAGGGGAGTGGAAGGCATTGGTGCCTCTGGAGTGAAAATTACAGACAGCTTTGAGCTTCCCAATATGGGTGCTAGGAACTACACCCAGGATCTCTGCAAAGAAACAGTATACACTTTTAACTGCTAGGCCATTTCTCCTCCATTACCCTCCACTATTGATTCTTAAAATTATTTCCTTATAAAACAGTATTTAGAAGACCTATGTAGCTCAGTTGTTGGTGCATTTGCCTAGCCTATATGGTAAGACCCCAATACCACATAAATTAGATATTATAACATGTACCTATAATCTTAGCACTCAACTCCAGAGGTAAAGGCAAGAAGATCAGAAATTCAGAGTCATCCTCTGCAATATGAAGTTGTTTATTTTAAAAAAAATTTAGGCTAGATATGGTGGCCCAGACCGTAGTCTTAGTTATTCAGGAGGTTAAGGGAGAAGTACTACTTTAGTCAAGCAGTTTGAGGTCAGCCAGGACAACGTAGTTAAACCCTATATAAAAATAGCTGTTCTTCCAAGGGACTCTAGTTCAGTTCCTAGAAGTCTCATTGGGTAACTCACAGACTCTGCAGCTCCAGCACCCTCTTCTAGCTTCTGCAAGCATGCCTGTGCATACGAATGTACACACACACACACACACACACACACACACACACACACACACACCTGTTTAAATAAAAATAATAATAAATTTTTAAAAAGGAAAAGAAATCACGCTGGTAAGCTGGGTCAGTGGGGAAAAACATTTGTCACCAAACCTGACAACCTGAGTTTGATTCCTGGGATTTACGTGGAGTAGAAGAGAACTGACTTCTATAAGTTGTCTTCTGACCTCCATTCAGTGTGCATATCCCTCAATACCCTGACAGTTTTTAAAAATGTAATAAAATTTTTTAAAGAAAGAAATTTTTCAGGTAAACAAAACATGGGTTTAAGGATAGTATATTTTTAAGAAATGTTTTCAAATTTCCATTGTGTTTGAATTGTTATTCATGGTATCATGTTTTTTATGAAATCACCCTTACAGTATAATCTCTATATCTTAGGATTTATAATAGTTGTCAGAATGTTGGTAAGTTGTGTAAGATTCTTAGAAACTTCACACTTTAGGTAGTTGTTTCTGTAGTCCAAAGGAAGGCATATGAGAACATGGAAACACTGGGCCAACAGCCAGAAATTCATCGCATTTGCCCTGCACTACATTTCTATTCCCTTTGCAGCATTCTTGCCTAGTGGTCATTATCACTCTTGTACTGCTTGATGTTGGTAAATGTTGTTAATAAGGATGTTAGCCACATCAAGGAGAGATTCAACTCCATGGTCTCTGCTACTGGACTAAGAGTTAAACTACTTCAGCCTAAGCCCTACCACTAATTAACTCTGTGCCTTCAGAGAAATTATTTTTCCTCTTGTGGGCCATTTCGTCATCTTTAAAATTAGGATATGTTAAAGAATGTAATTACATAGCCCAACTGATAACATTTCCCCCTCATCACTTCTTAGTTTTGAAAGGTTTTGGTTTTGTTGTTTGTTTTGTTTTTGTTTTGTTGTTTTGTCTTTTTGAAGCAGAGTCTCTCTTAGTCTCCCATGCTGGCCTTGAACTCTTTCATCTCAGCTTCTAAGTACTAGAATTATGTGTACATATTATAAACAACCTTTTGATGGATTCTTTATGAAAGATAACCACAAATGAAGTCTCAGAGTCCTTCTCTACAGTCTTCCTCACAATTAGAACCAGTAGGTACAGCCTGACAAATAAGTTGAATCACTCCTTTGCACCTCTAAGTTTCTCAAACAATACTGTGCTTGTATATATGTAGCAATAGATATTCAGGGGGGAATAGCAACTGCAGCAGCAGTTCTAATTTACAGCATTTACTAACTTCCATAGTGTTAATATTCCTACTATCGCTGAATTCATACTATCATGAAGTTCTCTGAGTGGCAAAAGTCTTGAAAATTTAGCAAACAGTTTTCATAAGGCAAAAGAAGATAACCTGGCCCATCATCATAAAATTTATGAGTTTGGATTAAACTGGCCCCATCTAGAGGTTAAAATAAAAAAAGACTATTACTTCTAGTAATTATATCCAGGACTATAATTTTAGTCTTGTATAATCTATCAACTGTGGAAATACTTGTTGTTATGAGACCTGGTTAAAATTATGCTACTTCCATGGGCCTTGGTGATACTGTCTAGGAAATGGGAATAAGAAATCTTGTCTAAAATTATGAATAATGAATAATGAACAACTGTGTTAGCATTTATCCCAGTATGTCATTTTGCCTCTTGCTATTCCTTTTCTATTACCAAGGTGGGAGATTTGTGTTGAGTTTTGTCTTTTGCCTTTCCCATACTCATGAAAGACTAGTCATTGCTTTCTCTCCAAGTCCTTCATTGGCATTCCCTTTTCATCTGCTTCTCTCCTCTACTCTAATATACTTAATCTTCTGTCTGAGTGAAATATAAATATTTAATCTTATGGTTTTCTGATTTAAATTTATCATCAATCCAATCCTGGCTTAGTGCTATCTAAAATTATCATCTCACTTGTGAAGAGAGACCAGACCTGTTTGTTGAATTCTACCCATGAACAAAAACACTAGTTACTCCTCACTCGTAGAATAAAACTTATATGAAGGCTATTGCCAAAAGGAACATCTATGTGAGCAGATTATGCTACTGAGAATAGCATGCCTACTAATACATGCTCATGACAAAAGACCTGACAGGACGTAGAAATACGCCATATTTTTTAAGAATACAGCTTTTAGGCTAGCAAGATGGCTTAGTTATAAGGGCATTGCCATACAAGTCCAATGACCTGAGTTCAGTGCATTGAACCCATTATAGAAGGAGAATACTGACACCCCCAAAATTGTCCTTTTGTCTTCCACATGTATTTCATGGCATACTTATGTTACATACACACACACATATGTTCACATACGCACATATGTACACACACAAATAATAAATTAAAATATTTTTAAAGTTACACCTTTTTTTTCTTGTGCAAGTAAAATAATTCTCAAAAGTTGTCCTTTGGTTGAAACATACACATAACTTTTCCCTCTTCCAGAACAATGTTTGCAAAATGAGAACTACTTTTAAAATATACTATATAGTCTGTGTTGAACCTCCTAAGTACAGATATCATCCCCTCTCGAGATACTTAGTAAAACACACAGCTGATCTCTATGCACTGCTATGGATTAGCAGTAGAAAGATGTTGGACATTGTTCCTACCTGTAAGTGTTCAATCTGAGAGTCAAAAGGTTTAAGTTACTCAGGATTTTAATATAGGGTAATAAGCAGAAATAAGAAGGCAGAAGGCTTAATGGATCATGGATGAGAGTTGTTTCCATCAGCTATGAGTGAAGGGAGGTTTATGGAAAAGCATCCTGTGCAAGGTGATCAAGGAAAGCTCTCTTCCCTTACCCCCTCTCTCATTAACTTAGTATTCTGCTAAGGCGAATGAATCCTTATACAGAGGCAGTCAGATTCACTCATTTCTGGGCTACCTCCCTACATACTGATTGTAGCTTCTCTCCACTATGTGAGCCAAAGCTTATTTCAGCCCAAAGCCTTAAGGTTATTCTTTGCTAGGATCATCCTTCACATTCCAGTAGTCACTGAGAAATTGTCTGTTATCTCTTATCTTGTCTCTCTTCTTGGCACCCAGTGCAGCCTAAACCACCATGGGTTTTCACTGAGATCATAGATGCCTCAAAGTTGATTTACCTAGTCCTCATCTTGCTCTTGAGCTTTTCATACAGCAGAGTGATCGTCCCAGAACACAAACCCAGTTACAGCATTCTTCTATTATGCTATCCTTAGAATAGAGTACAGATTTCTTAACCTTTTCTGGCCTTTTCTAACTCCTTCAGAACATACTGTTTTCCTCTTTATTACAATAAGGGTCTTGCTTTATCATGATTACTTGTTTCTACTTTATAACTCTGCTATATATTAGCCTGTGAGATCCCAGACCTTGTTTGTATTGGTTGCTGTTTTATACTCAGCACAGTATCTAAAATTCAATAGAGTACTGAATGTGTGAGTTCATGAATTTTAATAATACCTCTTGACAAATTAATATAAAGTTTCTAAAGTCGGTCTTTCCTAAGTGCAGCTAATCATATAAGTAAATTATATTTATAGCACATCATCTTTACATTGGGGAAAAGTTTCTAATTTTTATCACACTCGCTTCTGTCAAGAACTATAACATCAATATTATGTTCTTTACTCTGTGTGTGTGTGTGTGTGTGTGTGTGCACGTGTGCATGTGCGTGTGTAGTATAGTGTATTTGTTTGGGTACATGTGGAGACCCGAAGTCAAATTAGGTATTTTCCTTAATTGCTTTACAACATTTTTTAAATAGTCTCTAACTGAACCTGGGGATTCAGCGATTCAACTAGTGTAGTTGGCCAATGACCTCAAGTGATCTTCCTTTTGTGGGTTACGGACTTGTGCCACCATATCCAGCTTTTATATGGGTGCCAGGAGTCTGAACTCAGATTTTCATGCTTATGGCACAAGCACTTTACTGATCCAGCCAACTTCTCAGCCCCTAAGCATTCTAAAGCTTGAGAGTACATTAGAAAGGGATACCCATAAGGGAGAAAAAATATAGAACAGAAACTACCACATTTTCTCCCTAAATGTGTTACAATAAAGATTTTTATGTATATGTCTTTTTTCTTTTGAATTATCTCCTTAAAACCAGTTATTGGAAATAATTGTTGAGTAAAAGGAGAAATGAACATTTTTAAAAATGTTGAAATAACTAGATTGTTTTCCAAGCACAGTGTACCAACAAATAGCCTTGAGCAACATGAAATATCTTTTTAAATCTCACTTTCCACTCCGGAAGTTATTAAAATCTTTTGCTGGTTATAGAAAAACAATCCTTCCCATTCCTCTTAACTAATACTAAATCTTTTCCAATTTTATCTGCCTGCAGCTCCTTCTGGAGGAGCATCCTGACCCTTGTTGACTGTCAGAAGTGAACTTCCGTGGCTCCTGAGGAATAGCATCTCTGTTGTGGAGTGGAAAGGGGAGGGATGGAGAGAAGGCATAATACAAACCATGCGTTGTTAAGGATGGGGTCGCTGGGATAATACTGTGAGAAGGGATGAAAAGAATGATTCTCCATTCTTGATTGTTGTGATTTCCAGGAATGAGCCAACAGCTCCAGCCAGGGCGGAATGGATCTTCACTGCAGCCACATGCTTCTTTTTCCAGTGCTGCTTCCCATTATTTCTGAAAATGGGGTGGAGGACAGCACAACAGCTGAGACAGATTAACTGCTATGCCAGTTGCCTTCCTTTGAGTAAAAGCCTTAGATCAGAAGCATTCAGAGTTAGTCAAAAAAAAAAAAAAAAGCCTCTTTAGAAATAAGAGCATGGCTTAAGGTCCACAGTGTGTAAGAGCCAATCTTCTGGAGTTTGCACCCAACTCCTGCCTGTGTGTAAGCTGCTGAAGCACAAAGAGCTTTCTTTCTGATTATCCATTGTTACTACCTTCATTTGGTCTTCTTTCTATTGTTTCTGAACTATGGTAACAGCCATCTGCATTCCTTAATTTATCTTTGTCTGCACTCTTGCCAACATGGTCTTTCTACCATTCATCTTATCATTCTGCTGTCTGTCTGAGCATGTTGTCTTGGCTTATCTGCTGCCACACCACCCCTGCTGCTGTTGTGTTAGTTCCCACTCTTGTGACCATAAGCCTCATAAGTGCTCATTTAACTTCCATACCTTTCAGGAACTACTTCCTTTCTAAGATTTCATGGTTGGCATACAAGTTCACACATGCCATTTGATAGAGAAATAGGGCCTCTGTAGATGGGTCAAAGATGGCTTAATAGTTTTTTTTTTAAGTTTTATTGCAATATGATGAGAAAAGTTACATGATTTCAATTTATCTGAATTTGTTAACATTTAAAAACATATTTTAAGTAAATAGAATTAAATCACATTCTTGTTTTCCTTTTGTATCCCAACTCCTCCCAGAGACCCCCTTTCAATACCTACACTATCTTTTTTATCATATTCTTTAAAATTTATAAAATATTATGACAATAAAAGTGAGTATTATAAAAATTGTTTGATATAAAACAACAATCAATTTAACAGTCTTATGTAGATGCTTGTCTACGGCAATACTGAAAATACAAACGTTTTTCTCAATATAAATTTTAAATAATGCCAAACATATTAACTGTATATTTCAAAATAATACATCACTACTAATATTTTCTTAAGTGAACATAAATATATAAAGTGTTTCTATTTGTTTGTTTTGTATTTAGTAGAGCTTAAGATCTTGGCTTTTACTGTGGTAACTTGATACAAGAGTTACAAACGTTAAGCAAAGCATTCAGTCTCACACTTGTTGTTCTCTTACAAGCCCTTTCCCAATTTAATTGTCTACATTACTTTTGGGTATATAAATACTTTTAAAATATGTAAGCTGTTCTAAAAACCATAATGTAGTGTAAAAACATGAAATAAACAATAGTACTAATAGAGAGGCTGAGATAGGAGAAGCAAGATCTCAAGACTATTATGTTGTACACAGCAAGACACTGTCACGAACAAGCTGAAAGTGTATATGGATTATATAATATTGGACCTATTTCCCCAATTACCAAATTAGAGAGACCATTGGATAATAATCAACAAATTTCTAATTCCTCATGTTTTTGGATTTCAATCCATTAAAATATATTGGTAATATTAATTTTTGTATTAAGATATTAAGAAAAAGTAATTGTTACTTCCTGTTGTTTTTGTTGTAAGAGGTAAAATTAGGCTTGTGTGGATTTGTTGAAAAACTACTTTCTTGCTTCTTCTAGGGTGTAGTTTTGCTCCTTATGTTGATGTTTTTCATCTATTATCCTTTGTAGGGCCGGATTTGTGGATATTGTGTAAATTTTGTTTTGTCATAGAATATCTTGTTTTCTCCATCTAAGGTAATTGAGAGTTTTGCTGGGTATAGTAGTCTAGGCTGGCATTTGTGTTCTCATAGGGTCTGTATGGCATCTGCCCAGGATCTTCTAGCTTTCAGAGTCTCTGGTGAGAAGTCTGTTGTAATTCTGATAGGCCTGCCTTTATATGTTACTTGACCTTTTTCCCTTACTGCTTTTAAAATTCTTTCTTTGTTTAGTGCATTTGGTGTTTTGATTATCATGTGATGGGAGGAATTTCTTTTCTGGTCCAGTCTATTTGGAGTTCTGTAGGCTTCTTGTATGTTCATAGGCATCTCTTTCTTTACATTAGGGAAATTTTCTTCTATAATTTTGTTGAAGATATTTACTGGCCCATTACCTTGGGAGTCTTCACTCTCTTCTATACCTATTATCCTTAGGTTTGGTCTTCTCATTGCGTCCTGGATTTCCTGGATGTTCTGGGTTAGGGGCTTTTTGCTTTTTGCATTTTCTTTGACCATTGTGTCAATGTTTTCTATGGTATCTTCAGCTCTTGAGATTCTCTCTTCTATCTCTTGTATTCTGTTGGTGATGCTTGCATCTATGACTCCTGATTTCTTCCCTAGGGTTGTCTCTCTTTCTGATTTCTTTATTGTTTCTATTTCCATTTATAGATTCTGGATGGTTTTGTTCATTTCCTTCACCTGTTTGATTGTGTTTTCCTGTAGTTCTTTAAGGGACTTTTGTGTTTCCTCTTGAAGGACTTCTAGCTGTTTACCTGTGTTCTCCTGTATTTCTTTGAGGGTGCTATTTATTTCTTTCGTAAAGTCCTATATCATCACCATGAGAAGTGATTTTATATCCGACTCTTGCTTTTCTGGTATAATGGTGTGTCCAGGACTTGCTATGGTGGGAGTATTGGGTTCTGATAATGCCAAGGAAACTTGGTTTTTGTTGCTTATATTCTTATGTTTGCCCCCGCATCATCTGGTTATCTCTAGTGCTACCTGCCCTTGATAAACCTGACTGGAGCCTGTCCTTCCTGTGATCCTGGTTGTGTCAGAACTCCTCAGAGTCAAGCTGTCTCTGTGATCCTGTGACCCTGGGCTTGTTAGAGCACCTGGGAGTAGAGCTTCCTCTGAGTATTGTGGGACTGGCTGCGGAGCTTGCACCCAGACAGACCAGAAGAAACCTGAGCCATTGGGCTGACAGAGTTCCCGTGTGCCTGGTCCCACTGGTCCCAGTTACTCCCAGTGTTGGGACAGATGTTGTGTCCTCCTTACCTCTGATCCTGGCCATGTTAGAGCACCTGGGAGTGGAGCTTCCCCTGGGTGTTGTAGGACCAGAGGACCCTGAACCACTGGGCTGGCGAAGTTCCTGTGTGCCTGGTCCCACTGGTCCCAGTTATGCCCAGTATTGGGACAGATGTTATGTTGGCTTAATAGTTTTTTATCAGCGTAAGAATACAGTCTTACTTTCAGAAATTTAAAAAATATATGGTGTGGTCTCTGCTTACCAGCAACTGCAGTGTAGTTGAAACAAGATACAACATTTTAATAGGCTCTTTACATTTTAGTTTTCTGTATATTGTGTAATCCTTGACAACATTTGGTGAGTGACAAGAGAAACTTTATCTCCATTTTAAGATTAGGAGTCCAGAAAAATTGAGGAATTTGCTTCAATTTATACCTAGGTGACTAACTTTAGGCAAGTTGTTTAACCACTTATCAGCTGAATTAGTTCATCTATAAAGTAAAGGTAAGAAGAGTGCATGCTTCCTAAGGCCCATGAGTGTTAAAAACCAGTACTGGGGAGTGTGGTATAGTATTGACACATCACGGAAGTTCTCAGATGCCAGTGATTATCTTCAAATGTCATGTTTTTGTCACTGTAGTAACATACTTTCTGGGTATTATTACTTTGGGGGAAAGTCTAGCAAGTACCATCACTGTGTTTCTCCCTGGATTGCTATGATATTAGTGACTGGCCTGCTTTACTTGGAAGTCCTATAGCAAGTACCTTATGTGATACCAGCCTGATTTTGAATGGTCCTTTTTAAAACTGCCCCTGCTTCAAGCTTTATACATTTGTGGGTGAATTACATTGAATTTGATGTACTTAAATCTTGAAGCCAAATAAGTCAGAAAATGTCTGAGATAAAAATAAAAGCTCACAGTTTCAGGGATTTTAACCCATGCTTGCTTACTGTTAACTCTGGGCCTTGCAGTGAGACAGAACAAAAGCACAGCATTTGTAGTAGAGGAGAACTGTTCATGTTCTGGTGACCAGGAAGCTAAAGGAAAAGAAGAAAAGATGTAGACAAAATAAAACCCTTCAGGTATATACCCTGAGTGACCTACTTCTTCCAACTAGTCCCACCTAAAGTTTCTACCACCTCTCCTCAGCTTATTAAGCTATGAGAACTCTCCCAAAGGTGCTTCACTATGGTTTTAACACTGCTATATTGTGGACCAGTCTTCAACACATGAACTTTTGAGGGACATTTCAAATCCAAACCATAACCATTGATCTATCTAGGACTAGAGTTTAGAAATTCACTGTGTGTTGAACCATGGTTCTTAACAATCTTCCCCATGATCTCAGTCACTGTGTGTGTGTTGGGGGGGGGGTTAGATTTATATTGGAGGGATCAGTGAGACTTGCAAAACTCTTCTATACAGATGTCTTGTTTTCACTTTGTAGTGGCCCAAGGGCACTTGTGTGATAAATGTGTTGTGTAAATTAAAATGCAACTAAAGATCTCTTCAGTGTTTCTTAAATTAAGTTTATTGTGTGTGATAATTTGCACCTAGAGGCTTTTGTTGTTATTTGTTGTAGTGACTATGGCAGTAATGATCTGGCTCCCAGAAAAGCTTGGCACGTGCTCCACATTTGCATTTGGCAGGGCTCCATGGCATACCCTGAATAAATGAATCAGCCTATTTGGGGTATAAGAAACTGAATCACTGGAAGGCTATAGGTCTCATGATCTCAGTGGTCCTCAGATAGGGGAATGAATACCAGAGAATTCTGTGTCTGTCTCTAGTAGGATTATTCCTTTGCCTCCTGACCGGAGTATCAAATCTTGTCTATGTCACTCACTCACAAAAGCACCAAGCTATGGGGAATAAAGGAACTATTTACTCAGCGTCTGAGGCAAGCTAGGATCACATAAGACACTTGACATGAGACAAAAATATAAAGCAGACCTGGGCATTAATATTTAAACATCCCAGGACTCTAATTCAGTGAATCTTGTTCTTTATTTTGAGAAGGGAGCACTGTCTATCCCACATTTGTGTTTATCCAGACCATATAAGGAACTTTAAAAGGGGAGAAGGGAAAATAAAAGTTTCACAGTGATTCTAAAGCTGGTAAACCTAGGTATATGGATTTGATTCTTAGGACAATGTTTTAAAATAAACAGAGCTAAATTTTCATGATCTTTGGGTCAGAGATTTTGCAAGGTGTAAGGGATCATCCAATAAATAATAGATTATAGACTGAACCAAAAACAGTGCTTGAATCAAAATATTTAGCATGAAACTATTTATCAGTATAACAATTTATTATTTTTAGCTCCTTCTATTTTTTGGGGGGGAGGGGGACTACAGACTTCAGACTTTTTTGAGAGACAAATATATGGCTGGTTGAGGCAGGGCTCAGTTGGTCAGAGATGGGTCTTAGCAAAAAGAACTTGCGAAGAGCCGGGCAGTGGTGGCGTATGCCTTTAATCCCAGCACTTGGGAGGCAGAGGCAGGTGGATTTCTGAGTTTGAGGCCAGCCTGGTCTACAGAGAGAGTTCCAGGACATCCAGGGCTATACAGAGAAACCCTGTCTTGAAAAAAAAAAAAAGAACTTGTGAGGAGAAAGAAGTATTGACACCTCATAATTTTGTTTATCTACTGTGCAAATGGAATAATAGTAACTACTCATAGTGTAATTATAAAGATCAAATGAGAAAATATTATCAAATAATTACTATAGTTACTGGTGCAGAGTAAATGTATGTCCAGATATTGCAAGGTAAATACTCCACAGTTTAGGAATCTCCAAAATCTCTCTCCTGCATCCCCATCAGTGCTTTCTTAATGAAAAACAATAGGGAAACAACATATCATATTGGGTTTAGCTGTTGATTGTGATGATGTTCTCTCTCAGGTCACCCTGAGTGAGGTAACCCAATCACAAAAGAACACACATGGTATGCACTCACTGATAAGTGGGTATTAGCCCCAAAGCACAGAATACCCAAAATACAATTCACAGACCACATGAAGTTCAAGAAGGAAGATCAAAGTGTGGATACTTCATTCCTTCTTAGAAGGGGGAACATTTATACCTTTTTGTTTGAACATCTTTAGTTGCAAATGTTTATTGCAATGAGTCTGTTTTGAGATCTCTGGCTTATGCTACATTATCAATTATAGATCCTAACTGGGACTCCTCTCAGATATCCTTTTGTTTCCCTGTGTCACAGAGACCCTACAACTTTGGATCTACATGACTGGATCCTTCAGGCATTCTAACAGTTTATAGATGGGGTAGATGTTGGAGTGGGTTAACTCAAAGCCCTGGATATGGGCCTAGGTGGTAGCTGAGTTAGTCAGCCCTCCAGCTCTCCAGCACTGTCTCTGCTAGCTCACCTCAATGCCACAGCTGGCAAAGGCAGGGCCAGATCTCTGGCTCTCATACCCTTGGGGCCAACTCTGCCAAGCTTTTGAACATCAGTATGGTCCCAGGCAGCAGCCCAGACCAAGAATATCCACATGAACTTTGGTGGTAACATGGACCATGGACATCTGCACAGACCCCTGCTGCTGCATGGCCATGGACCCAGACATGGCCCTCAGCCACAGAATGGGCTGACACTTCACTATGGTCTCAGTTGGCAGTGCAGGCTACTCACATGAGACCTTTTGTCACCACCCTCACATCTCCAGTCCCACCTCTCTTCATAGTGCTCAAACCACTTTGCTTCTCTTTTTCTCCCAAACCTCCACCACAAACTTGCACACGGCAGTGGCACCTGCAGTGGGCAGCAGGACACATGGAAGCAAATAGGCCTCCGGGTGTCTTCAACTACCAACACTGCACAACAACAGACAGACCCATAATACATTTACTATCTTAAGCATGAATGTGAAGCCCATTTCAAATGCTTTCCATTTTGTTGAACTGTTTTTATATTAAATATTTATTTTATATTCTATGTATTATATAACACACATACAATATTAATATATAATGCTAGCATACTAATGTATTAAATAACATTAATGTATAACATTAAAATAACAAAATCCATAGTTATATAAAGCTTAATATATGTATTATATATAACATAATATATATAGCATTGTAAGTTTATGTTATAGTCTTTATGGAGGCAAACAATGAAAAATAACCTTTCACTTACATTACATGAGCCTCACAATTGCCCTGCCAAGATTATCATCTTCATGTTATAATGGAGAAACTGAGGCTTAGGTCTATGAAAAAGCCCAAGTTTAGACAATTCTTAAGCACCAAATTGGCTCCAAAATTTCCTTTTGGTTGTTGTGCTAGTTTGAATAGGAGTGTTCCCATAGACTCCTGTGAATGGTTGGCCATAGGGAATAGCACTATTGGGAAGTGCGTCCTTCTTGGAGGATGTGTGTCACTGTGGGGTGGGCTTCAAGGTCTCCTGTGCTCAAGCTACCCCCAATGTGACTCACAGTCTCCTTCTGCCTCCTGAAGATCAAGATGCAGAACTCTCAGGTCCTTTTCCTGCATTGTGTCTGCCTGCATGCTGCCATGCTTCCTGCCATGACAATCATGGACTAAACCTCTGAGACTGCAAGCCAGCCCCAATTTAATGTTTTCCTTTATAAGAATTGCCACGGTCATGGTGTCTCTTCACAAAAATAAAACCCTAGACAACTGTTAATTTTTTCTGAGGAAATATAATTATTTTCTTCAGTTGTGTCCAGATTTTTATTTCCCCAACAAGTATGAAGCCCTTTTTATCTGAGAATGACCTCCTACTATTGTACATGCTTTCTAAGAGTATCACTTTTAATAAATATTGAAAGTAAATTACCAATTTTTATATTCCATGCTAGAATTGAAGAAATGGTCAATGGTAAAGTTCCAAACAAGTATTTGGAGAGACAGAGAAAAAGCTTTATATTGCACACAAGTCTTATGTAGAAAGCTCCCTAACACTTGTTCTTAAGCTGTACTGTAAGACATAGCCCTGTGGATCCTCTTTCTGCAGGCTTATGTGAGGTTCAGGTTCAGCCTTTGCCCTTCCTACATCTTTGAAGCTGCAACTCCAACACACAGAATAGACTCTGGGGCAGTGAAGGCAGAGCACTGTAGACATCAAGCCATCAACCTGTATAGCTTACTGAGAGACAGTGCTATAAATATATTAAGTTTCTATTAATACTCCCTTTTCACTGTGAGCTAATTTAAATCTGCTGTTCTCTAAGCTATTTTTAACACATATTCTTGGGCTCAGGCCTGGTTCTAGTTAAGAGATCATAACTTCCATTTTGTTTTTTAGACTTGCAGGAATAATAGGACTCAGCCTTTTTTATTTCTCTGAGAAGGGATGGGCTCCACTGATATTTGAGGTAGCCAAGTAACAATTCTTCATTATGAAAGACTATTTATTCTATACAGAGTTTGTTAGTATACCTGTCCCCTGACCACTGGTGCCTTTAGTGGGACCCCCAAACAAAGAACATATTTCCAACCACCATAGGTAGTACAGCTGCTGGTTGAAAGCTACTATAACCTGGCAACTTGACCAAGTTTGAACTAGGTACATATTGAGAAAAGATGCTTTTAAACTGCTTTAGATCTGCTACCTTTATAAAAACCAAGAGACAATTAAGGCTCTAAAATAATATCTCCTTGAAGATTGGACTGGTGACACCAATTGAAAATCTCTATTATTGCCAGGCGGTGGTGGCGCACGCCTTTAATCCCAGCACTTGGGAGGCAGAGGCAGGCGGATTTCTGAGTTCGAGGCCAGCCTGGTCTACAGAGTGAGTTCCAGGACAGCCAGGGTTACACAGAGAAACCCTGTCTTGAAAAAAAAACAAAAAAACAAAAAAACAAAAAACAAATCTCTATTATTCTGTCAAGACAGGCTTTAATCATAAGTTTCTATTCTCTTAAATTTACAGGAGGACTGAGATTGAGTAACTGTAACTAAGAATAAGGTTTCTTTGGTAATAATGAAAGATATTGTAAAATTAGATAGTGGTGATACTTACGCTCCCTTATAAGGATACAAAAAGCCACAGATATATACACTGTAGTTTTTACTTGTTTTATTATTAGCTTATCACGCATGTATGTATATGTTAGGTTTGTGCACATGGTCAGAAGAAAACTTGTAGGAGTTTGTTGACCTCTTCTACCTTGTGGTTTTTGGAGATTGAGTTTAGTTTTGGTGGCAAATATCCTTACCAGCTAAGCCTTTTCACTGCCACTCAGTTATATACTTCAAAGGGGTAGATTTTTATGTTATGTGGATCAGATCTTAATTTCTTCTAAATTACAAAAATCTGCTACTTTTGATATTTTTTCCATTTATCATTTTCAGTTTTCTAATTTTAAAAAACTTAAAAGAGCTCAGCCACTTGCAGATTTCTCTTTCCCTCAGATTCCATAATCTAATCTAAGACCCAATTCCTAAGTAATTTTCAAATACCCTTTTTTCCCCCTCTTTGCCCTATGACCACTTACTTTACTGAAGTGACTGACATTCCATTGCCTAATATTGTTATGATCAGCTCTTAACTTTTCTACTCCCAGTGTCCTCCACCCCCATGATTTCTTCAATTATGTCCACAACACTTTATAGTGAAATACAGTATATATACAAAGATTATATAAAAGTCTAGGCATGGTGGAACACAACTTTAACCCCAGCACTCAGAGCTAGGTGGATCTCTGTGAGTTTAAGGCCAATCTGGTCTCCAGGGTAAATCCAGAAGAGCCAGGGGTATTACACAAAGCATCTCAAAAAAACCCAAAAAAATAAAAATAAAAAAGATTGTATAAAATATACTGTGCCATAAAGTAAACACCTATAACTGTGACCAGCAGCCAACAAGCTGTATGTGCCTTCTCAGTTAATTCTTACTGTGCCCCCATTCTTCTTCTATTCAGGTGTTATGATTTTTATGGTCACGTTCTTGGTTTTATTTAAGTTTTACCATAACTGTGAGCAATATTATTAGTTTTGGTTTTGAACTATGTTTAAAATAAGTCACATTTTCATTCTTGATTCCTTTTCTCCATTTCACATTTTTTATATTCACTGTCTCTTTTGTGAGTAACTTTGTTCACTTTTTAAAACCAAGATTTTAGCTGTTTCTTCTAGTCATGAAAATGTTAAGATCAAAATTCCTTGATGTGGCACTATTCAAGGCATTCAGTGACCTTATTTAAGATAACTAAATTGCTATGGTATCTCTGTCACATTTGTTCCTGTAATACATCAAAAACTTGCCACTTCCAAAGATGCCACATGTTTCTATTGCTCCCTGTGTTTAAATTTTAGACTTCCTTCCATTCTTTCATTTTAGCATTTTCTTGTCTCTTCTCAAGGTAGAATAGTTGAGTTTCTGTTCTGTCTTCAGTATTCTTTGAATCCATTCTTTCCTTAGTTATTTTATTTTACTTTTCATTTATTTGACATATATGCATGCAAAGGTCTTAGGACAACTTGCAGGAACTTGTTTCTCTCCTGCTGTGTGGGTTCCAGGATCAAATTCATTTTCAGTCTTAGTATCACGCTCCTTTACTGAGCCACCTCATCAGCCTCTTTGTTCTTGGTTTGGTTCTTTTAGAAATTATTTCTAAATTTAAATGGTTTTTGTTGTTGTTGTTCTCTCCTTCTTAACCTCCCCAAGATGTTTTGTATTAGAATAACAAATTGTTTATTGAGTTTAGCAAACCAGATTTGAGATTAAGTAAATACTAAGTAGAAGTTCAATACATGTCTTTTTTGCCAACTTCGCATAACATATTCAGTCCTATTGGTGGCATATTACCTTTAAAGCATCAATGTATAGGATGCAGACTACTTTGTTAGCCTACACAGTCTTTCTGAAACATGTCTTGGTGGTCACATTTCTGGCAGACATGAGCAGTCTATCAGGTGTTCAGTGTTTCCAAAAGGCTATTATACTAGTAAAAGAATATTGTCTGCTTATACTTTGTTTCACGTTTTATTTCAAAACTTTAAAAATTAATTTTTATTGCATAATCAAATGTTACTATAAATCTGTTTAAATTTTGGTAAACAGCATAGTTGTGATTTGGCTAATTTCCTTGAATAATTCACAAATCTTAAAATAACAGTTATGCAAATACAATGACTGAAAAATCTATTTGTGTCTTATGCTTAATCTCATTCTAAAATCAATATCTGTGTAATATTTTCTTTGTATGCTCTCTTAAGGTAATGTTACATTTACTGTGACATTTTCCCAAAATTTAAGTTGTATGAATTTGAGTTTCCCAAAGAAATGACCCAAGAATAGCCTTATCTGAATAAAAAGTGAAAGGAGTTTCTTCTTAGCAGGGTCATCAGGTTAGATAGTATCCTGATAAATCACTGATCGAGGCATGGAGCTTGGTTTCTTTCTGATTGGTTGAATCTGATCATTAAATCCTGAGCCATTGCTTATGACACTGAGCTTATTCTCTAGGTAAATTTCTCTTGCTATATTAATGACTCATTTGCTTCTTTTGTACTTTAGTTTCTTACCTTCAAATGAAGAACTCCGTAGTCTCTTACTTGGCCAGAGTAATAAAACACTGTCCAGTCATGGTGGTATTGTGACCTGAATGTTACTTAGAATTTACTATGCCTTAACACATGAAAGATAGAGACATCAAAACATAATCTAGAACCAGACATAATAACATCAAAAAACTTACTAAAAATGAACAGTCTTCCTGGCTGGTGAGATGGTTCAATGGCAAAGGAACATGCCACCAAGCCTGATGACATAAATTCAACCCCAAGTGGGAAAAGAGAATTAACTCCTGCAAATTATCTTCTGGCTTCCATACACATGATGTAGCACATAAGTGTATGAACATACACATGTTCATAGATTTACACAAAATAAATAAGATGTTAAAAAATAATTTTAAAAGAAGAGCATAAATTATCAGATTCTTCTAAATATCAGACCTTCTAAATCAGAAGTACTGGAAATGAGACCCAGAAATTTGTGTTGTATAAGGTACTATAGGTAATTCTGATGATGCTAAATTTGATAAATATATCTGGAAAATGAGAGAATGCTTCATTAATTTAGCCCACCTTGTAAACTAAAGTGTTACCTTGAAGCACACTTTTGAATTCAGTCTACTTGGTAATGTACATGAATACTAGTACTTTTTAACTGTTGGCATACTCTTTTATTGGCTATTACATATGATCTTAAGTGCTGGCAAGTATTTTGTCCTTATGTGTAGCCCTTTATTGATTCTGTCTCTGCATAAACAGAGAGAAATAGGTGGTTACCCATATTGCTTATCAACTATGTTGCTTAATAGGAGAAAGTAACAAGCATATTGACTCATTTGCTCATAAAAAATCAATTGAAAACATCACATAACTATTATTTACATAAGTATAGGTTCTTGAAAGAAATTAACTAATGGGATGGATAATTAGAGGAAGTAAATAGGTAAGAAAGAACTAACTATAGCAATTGACTCATACAATCAATAATAATAAGTCCTATGACATGTCATCTATAATATGGAAAACAAGGAAAACACTGGTTAGTTCAGTCATAGTTACAATGTCCAAGGGCATAGAAGGAACCTGATGTCTCAGAATCAGAATGCCTAGAAATGAAATATCGTCTAAAAACTGAAATTTAAACTGTGATACTTATTTGGCCATGGTGTGCAATCATGTATAACCAAAGAAAGTTTGAAATAAATATTTCTTGGGATTAAAATGCCCCAGTATTGCATTTTCTGAAGTTATCATCATCTTCCTTTGTGTACAGTCAAATCTGAACCAGTGAGACAGCCAACAGTGGAAAGCAAAGTTATAAAGATTGCTTCAGTTGGGTTGGACAGATAACTTAGCAGTTTAGATCAGTGACTGCTCTTCCAGAGAACCTAAGGTTAGATTCCTAACACCCACATGGTAGCTAGCAACCCTCTGTAAGTTTAGTTATAAGGGTATATAAGCCCTCTGCAAGCACTGCATGCACATGATACATTGACATACAGAGAGGCCAAACACTCATACATGTATCAAATTTTAAAAAGAGGCATCAACAAAAGTTTCAGGGCAACCAAATTTTTCCCCTCTTAAGTAGTTCACTCTCTTCCTCTACCTAAAAACTCAGAATTCACTCCTAATCTAAAATCCTGATCTTTCATCTTCAAGTTTCATATAACTTGAAGTCCATATACATCATGTAGAACACTGCTAGACATTTTTGCAATTTAAATGGGATGTCTGGATGGATATGATGGTTCACATCTGTAATCTCAGAATGTAGGAGACAGGAGGATTGTTGTGAGTTGAAAGCCAACCTCGAATACAAAATGAGAGTGTTTCATAAAAGTGGCATGGAGGACTTGAGAATATGGGAAAGTGTTCTCCTCTCTCCCTCCTTCCCTCCTTCCCTCCCTCCCTCCCTCCCCCCCTCAAAAAAAAAACCCACACACAATGTTAAAAAGAGACTTGAGTTCTTGTCTCAGCTCTACCATGCACTTCCATACTATTTTCTGGTCTATGATCTACAGAGGATGAAGCTAGCTAGCCCCCTTCTTGTCTCTGACATAAAGTAATTTTGGAAATAAAATCAAGAACAGATTCAGAGAGGACATCAGAGCTGACACTTCATTTGTATTAGACTAGCTCTTTTTTAGCTTGTAGAAGGAAAGGCTCAGTCCCCCCACCTTCTCTCTGAGAATAAGGAAAGCTGCAAGATGCATGAGTAGACTCTTGGAGGATTAATAGGATTCTGACAGAGATCCTCACAAAGGCACAAAATTGCAGGGCTTGTTTACACAAAGCTATTTGTTTTGCCTGTAATCTAGAATGTTTAAAAACAGAATGAAAAAAGGCAGAGAAGAACCCTAGGAAGCATTTTGGAGCCAAATGAAAGGAGGCCCTGGAGTGCTATTCTCAGCAGCTGAGGCTTGGTGCTTTAGGTTATTGCTTCCCAAACTTTGCATCATACCACACCAGGAAAATAATACTGTAATGTCAGTTGGAGGTACCAGGTGGCCAGAAGTGACATTCTGCAGGGCTAAAGGGATAAAAAGCACTTAATAGCTTGGCACATTGTCACTGAAAAGTGCTGTGAGGCAACAGGGATAACAAGCTTTAGGGAAAGTTTCCCCTTTCTCTCTCCAGAGCCTTGGGGTACTTGTGACATGACTCTAGCTCTTTGGGTTTTACACTGGAAGTTGTAGAATGTGTCAACCCAACACTGCATATCATGTAAATACTAAAGAGACAGTGAATAAGTAGTTTCCATTGAGTAGGAGAAGGGGGATTAGGGAGTGATTATTCATTCATGGGTTTTCTTTGTGGGGGAGTGGTGACAAATGTTCTGGGTTAAATAATGGGATATTTGTGTAACATGGATGATCAACAAAATTGTGAATTACATACTTTAATTTTATGGCAAATGAAATACATTTTATAATATATGAATTATATTTCATTTTATAAATAATAGGAAAACATTAAGTAAAACTTTACCTAAATAAGTTTGGTAACATATGAAATGAGAACCAGTTATGAGAATATATCTCTAATTAGGAGTATTGACGTTTAAGTCCAGTTTGGAATGTATAGAGAGAAAATATCTCAAGATTCAAAAGAAAAGCAAGATTGACTAACTGCCACTAAGACTAATGAATGTAGCTGTATCCCTGGGACCATCATGTTGAGAAAGAATTGGAAGGCAGGACCAGCTGGGAGGCACAGGCCTCAGGAGTTGCAGGGGAGTCACAGAGGGGCAGGGACAGGATCCTCTCAGCTTCCAAGTGACAGAGGTGGATCAGCAACCCTCTCTGCCCCCTCCCTGCAAGTAGACAGCCTGCCTCCAGGGAGTGCTCAACCCAGGGACTCCAGAGAGATCTGCCATTTTCTCTTCAGTGACTTTTTAAGGCATGACCAGCCAGGAGGCACAGGCCTCAGGAGTTGCAGGGGAATCTCAGGGCGACAGGGACAGGACAAGCTCTACTCAGAGACACCAAGAACATCTCACACCAGAGATCTAGAGATGGCAAAAGGCAAACGCAAGAATCCTACCAACAGAAACCAAGACTGCTTGGCTTCATCAGAACCTAGTACTCCCACCACAGCAAGTCCTGGATATCCCAAAACACCGGAAAAGCAAGATTTGGATCTAAAATCATATCTCACAATGCTGATAGAGGACTTTAAGAAGGACATAAATAACTCCCTTAAAGAAATACAGGAGAATACAGGTAAAGAGGTAGAAGCCCTTAAAGAGGAAACAAAAAAATCCCATAAA
>JADRCD010222910.1:0-10755 GCA_019843815.1 Montemys delectorum
ACTTCTGGGCTAATAACCACTTATCAGAGAATGCATACCATGTGTGATCTTTTGTGATTGGGTTACCTCACTCAGGATGATACTCTCCAGATCCATCCATTTCCCTAAGAATTTCATAAATTCATTGTTTTTAATAGCTGAGTAGTACTCCACTGTGTAGATGTACCACACTTTCTGTATCCATTCCTCTGTTGAGGGACATCTGGATTGTTTCCAGTTTCTGGCTATTATAAATAAGGCTGCTATGAACATGGTGGAGCATGTGTCCTTATTACATGTTGGAGCATCTTCTGGGTATATGCCCAGGAGTGGTATGGCTGGGTCCTAAGAACTCACAGACTTAGAAAGAGCAATTTGCAAATTCATCTGGAATAACAAAAGACCCAGGATAGCCAAAACTATTCTCAACAATAAAGGAACCTCTGGTGGAATCACAATCCCGACCTTAAGCTGTACTACAGAGCAATCGTGATAAAAACTGCATGGTATTGGTACAGTGACAGGCAGGTTGATCAATGGAACAGAATTGAAGACCCAGAAATAAACCCATGCACCTATAGTCACTTGATCTTTGACAAAGGAGCTAAAACCATACAGTGGAAAAAAGACAGCATTTTCAACAGATGGTGCTGGCTCAGCTGGCGCTCAACATGTAGAAAAATGCAAATCAACCCATTCCTTTCACCTTGTACAAAGCTCAAGTCCAAGTGGATCAGGGACCTCCACATCAAACCAGATACATTGAAACTAATAGAAAGTAAAGTGTGGAAGAACCTCGAGCAAATAGGCACAGGGGAAAATTTCCTGAAGAGAACCCCAATAGCTTCTGCTATAAGATCAAGAATTGACAAATGGGACCTCATAAAGTTGCAAAGATTCTGTAAGGCAAAAGACACTGTCAATAGGACAAAATGGCTACCAACAAATTGGGAAAAGATCTTTACCAACCTTATATCTGATAGAGGGCTAATATCCAATGTATACAAAGAACTCATGAAGTCAGTCTCCAGAGAACCAAATCACCCTGTTAAAAAATGGGGCATAGAGCTAAACAAAGAATTCTCTACTGATGAACACCAAATGGCTGAGAAACACCTAAAGAAATGTTCAACATCCTTAGTCATCAGGGAAATGCAAATCAAAACAACTCTGAGATTCCACCTCACACCAGTCAGATTGGCTAGGATAAAAGACTTAGGTGAGAGCAGATGCTGGAGAGGTTGTGGAGAAAGAGGAACACTACTTCACTGCTGGTGGGATTGCAAACTGGTACAACCACTCTGGAAATCAGTGTGGTGGTTCCTCCGGAAATTGGACATAGTTCTACCAGAGGACCCAGCCATACCACTCCTGGGTATATACCCAAAGGTACTGCTTTTATCTTAAACAATTATACATGTTCCACAGGATAAAAGTAGATTCTTAACATGGCATTAAAAATGGGGATTAATTAACACAATCAATGTCTTAAAATTTTTATTCTACTATCTTCATGTTACACACAGTAAATCTAACATCTGCATGAGCTCGCCTAGCATTCAATCTGGCTTTAAAAAAAAAAAAAACCTTTAAAGTTATTCTTAGTCTATTTGGTATATGTATTATGCACTGTTTGTTCTTTGCATGGTGGATGTAATTGTCACTGTGGATGTTTTGGGGAACTGATGTGTGTGTGTATGTGTGTGTGTGTGTGTGTGTGTGTGTGTGTGTGTGTGTATGTATGTATTTGTATATTTGTACACATACATATGTTTGGAGGATAGAGGTTGACATGGAATAACTAGATAACCCTCCACCTTTATTTGTTAAGAATGGGTCCCTCAGTGAACATGACGTCATCAATTTAACCAAACTGGATGGCCAATGAGCTTTAAGAATTTCTCTACTTCTCCACCCCTAGCTTGAGATTAGAGGCATATGGCACCACCATTTTACTTGAGTTCTATTGAACCAAAAAGTTTGTGACACAGGAACTTTATGGATCAATCTATTTCACAATTTCCAAAATAGTTCTGTTTTTTGGTAATATTGCACTTATAATAGGATGCTTTATCTTTACTTTCATATTATCATTTTCAAATTAACTAAATATAGTCAAATTCATTCACATACTAAGCATCTAATAAACACCCATGGTTGTTTTGGTCAATCAAAAAATATGTATGGAATAAATATAATTATAACTTGTTAGTGGAAATGTTCAAAATGTTATGAATTAACTCTTGAATAAAGCAAATATACCTCTCTCAGCAGTTTTTTTAAGTGTTCAACTTAATATATAACTTAATCTGTCACTGTTACCTTGATCCAAGCACCTCCACTTTAGCATCTCCATCACAATATTTATCTTCTTCTAAATCTCCCTGCATTTGAATAAAGTCATTGGGCTTCCCTCTCAACTCCCTTTTTCTGTGCATAAATCATAACTACTCATTTTAGCACAGTGAGAAATTCTGTTTCCCATTCACATTTTCTCAGGGTAGGGTGCTAGCCTGGTCATCTTTATTGAAGAATTTTTCCAAAAGAACATTTGTAATTTTCACCATGAGACTACTTCTTAGAAATGTAAACTTTACTAGATTTTTTTTTTTAGGCTTCTTTTTATTAGTCAATACATCTTTTGGCTCCTCAAGGTTCAGTCTGAGGAGGCTATGAGCAGAGGTCAAGGATAAACACAGCATTATGTTCTTTTCAGGGTAAAGAAACTAGATAGTTCTTACTACAGTATTTAGCATGCTGTTCACACTCCTAGTCTAAAGATAAGACTTAGTAAACTGTCATAAGTAAGTAATGAGAAAGGACTGTCGAGCTGCAAGCTTCTATTAGATGTATTTGAAAATAAGTGTGCTGTACAACAGAGACAATCATAGAAATATACTTGGGCCTGTTCTGAGCTTGTTCAGAATTGTCGAACAAGATCTAATATACCCAGAGAGATCATAAATATTTGAAATTGAAATAATCCCATGTCATCTATAACATTTAGCAGAACCAGAGAACTGATTAAGTGCTTATTCATTGCATATGTATATGAAGACTTTTTAATTAAAAGAAAAACCATATCACTAATAATTAGATTTTAAATTAAAACATATGACAAATGTAAAAATCATAAGCAATGACATTAATTCATTTAACAAACCAGGAAGGTAATGACTTGGTATTTCAGACTTGGTCAACATTACTGGATTTACTTGCAGATATTCAAAAAGGGGGAAATGTATTGCCTCTGTTTCAAGGAAAAATTAATCAGAGTTTATAATATAACTTGAAAATACTTCAAAGCAATAAACCATTTTCTTTTATTAACTCAGTAATATAAGGCAGGTAGTTAAGGAAGAACTGGCAGGAATAGTGGTAAAATACATTCTTATATAAACAGGTTTCAGGTTGTTATTGATCAGGAATTGTGAGTGCTTGCTCTATTTCCACACATCTCAGTTAGTATAGGAATTGAGCTCTCCAGAGCCTGACTCTGCTTCATATGACTTCCATGGTGAACTCCCATAAGCTACTTAAGTCATTGATTGACACTGAAATTACTTATATAATTTTGTTTGCATTATCACATAGTAGAAAACTTGAACAGTGTGTAGTGAATCAATTAAATGTATAACTGAGTTGTCTTAAGATCTAATACAGATAGAACAGCCTATAAGGGAAGTTGAAGTTTGTAACCCTCCTACAGCTGAGGGCTGGTTCATCAGACCCTGCCTTGCCACAGATAATGACACCTCTCTGCCCACCTCCTGCTAATTGCCATGCCTCTAAGTTTCAGTTACGCCTGAAATCCAGCCTCCAGAGACTAAAGATGAAGCTGCCAATTGGGCCAAGTTGCTGACGAACTTGGGGAAGGGGTTTTGCTTTACCTATCTACCCGTTTGCTTGTAAAAAAAAAAAAAGAGAGAGAGAGATTTCAATGAAATATGGTAGACTGATAACACACCATGTATTGGTCTAATTTTTACAAACCCTTCTCACATTTCTGGTACCCCAAATTATTGGGGCCTTGACCCCCATTCCAGAAAACCCATTCGTACGTGTGGCCACTGGCGATTACAGATGGCACCCCTGAACAGGGACTGGAAATGGGGAAGAAAGGTACCCTACTACCTCAAGAGAAGATTCTCAAGGAAATAAAGATGGAACGGCAGGTTTGCCAAGGTAAATTGAGGCCACACTGGCCCAGTGGGGGTCTCTAATTAAGGGATTTCAGTAGTGGAAGACAGTCAGGACAGGAATCAGGAAGTTGTCCAGTAGCTGTAGAGCTACACGCAGGTGGGCAGGGTAGGGCATAAATATATAGTAGGAAGTACATAAAAATGGCAAAGTTTGGAAACAAAGCAAGGGATATGTGTAAGAAGATAAAAGGGAAAGGGAAAATTGACTTCAGAGATGTCCCAGAGACACAGAGAAACCAAGAGACATCTCACTTTCTCTGTGGCTTATTCAGGAGAAAATCCTAGTCTTTATTTTTATGTTATATGTTACGTGTCATTTGTTTCTGTCTGTGTCTAAAAGAGTGAGTGTGAGTCTTTGAGTCTTTGTCTTGTGATTTATGATGCTTACACGTGGTCCGTTTACACGTGGTCAACATGGCGGCTGGAGGTTCTCGAGCACTGCTCACTCACCCTGTACAAGTGGGGAGGCAATGGCCTGACCTCAACATGGGCCCCTGGCCGTCCACAGCCTGGGTCCAAAGGTGCTTTCCTCTCCTGACCAAGCTCAGCAGATAGGTGGTCTGTGTTAGTCTGCTTGGTACACTGGGTCTTCTGAGAGATCCTGAGCGGGAATGCGCCTGGAGACGGAGCTCACAGGGGTGGCCCTGGCTCTCGGCTGGCAGTGGCCAGCAGCACGCATCAGGGGACAAAGCCTGAGGGCCAGAGGCATCCTTTGTTCCGGGCCCACAACAAGCAACAAATGCGCCCAGCGACTCTGTGGGGTTGGCCCAGGTCAGTGACACCAGCTGCCAGACAGCAGGCAGCAGTCCCTGTGGGTGGCTTCCCGGGGCAGGGATTTGCGGCAGCCAAAAGAGGCCCTGGCTCTGTCTTGACCCTGCCAGGCAGAGAAAAAAAATTGAGTGTTGGTCATGCACTGAGGTGGCTGAGGCACCATTTTGGGTTTGGCCCCTGGGCTTGCATGCGCACACTAGCATGGCACAGACGGTCTCTGCACAGTACCGAACAAACTAAGATTTCACAACCGCTTAGTACCATCTAGTGGCCATGATAGTAAATTACAGGCTGATAATACAGCCACCTAATGTGGATTTAATGACAAGCCTATTACCAGGTATAGACATAATGTTCTTGATGGCTTATTACAAAAGAAATCTAAAAGTACAGAGTTCCATTGGCTAAAGTTTATTAATATTCATGGATCCAAAGTGACTTTAATTTTTAATCTGTAAAAAGTTAATGAGGCCATAAGCCTTATGGAATTCAGCCTTTGTTAGATATTTTCTAATAAAAGGCAAAAAGCTTCTTAGTGAAGATAAACAAAGCTTTTGTAAATAGTTGTCATCTATTATAATCAAATGTTTGGGGTTTTAAATATGCCCCCAACATCTCTTTAACAAAAAGAGAACATTAATATAAATTTATCTCTTCTCATATTCAAAATCAAGTTTAATATCTTACCATAAAGTTGTGGTAATATAATAAAATCAAAAATATGTTTTAGAAAACACTTATTTCTTCTAATAGCAATTATTTTGACTATTATAAACTATTAATTGATATTTGGCCTATTACTTAGTAAAGATTTTTAGACAAAAATTGATATTTATCCAAAGTAAACAAATTGTTAAAATTTGTTTGTATATATACTGTTATATTTCCTATAGACATATGTATACACCCTGTAATAATACATATACTCCTATAGCCCATTTAGGAGAAAAAACTATATATAAGTCACATGTTTAATCTCATGATTTTTCCCCCCTACCTCAGCACAAATAATTAAATTGTGTGCTGTAGTCACTATTTATCAAGTGTTAAAATTAGGCCTTAATTTGTATATTGATATATGTGTACATACAAGTATCAGAGCTTTGAATTGCTTATGATATTTAAACATTTTTAAAATATAATTTTGATTTCAAAATTAAAAGTAAAATATACACATGTGACTATTATTTCCTTCTCAGGCTTCCAAGTTACAATTACCTTAACATAAAAAACAACAAAATATTAATTGGATATTGTCTATATTATATTTCTATATTTAATGTTCCTAATCAGATTAAAACAGATAATGGAACTGACTATTATAGTCAAACATTTAGACATTTTGTCAACAATTTAATGTTACTCATATTCCTGAGATAATGTATAATTCTCAGAGATAATAAATTACTCAATGTGCACTTTGCACTTTGAAGATTTGATTTTATAATATGAAAAGGAGGGGGAATATGCACTCCACTCCAAAGTTAACTCCAAAAGCATTTTGTTTTTTGCTTGTTTTGAAAAGCTTATTTCATTATTTCATTTTTTGCCTGTTTTAAGGCATGCCTTGCTTTTTGCTTGTTTTAAAAGGCATATTTTGGTTTTTGCTTGTGTATATTTTATATATACATATATAATATATATATGTGTATATATATTTGCAGTCTGACACTAAAAGTCAGTTTACTATGGATCACCATTGGCATTCACACATTTCCAATTTTTATGCCATTATAAAATGGCATGTCACTCCACTTACTAACAATTATGATCTTAACCCCACTTCAATCTGGGAAAGAGACTCCATTTGTGTTGGAACACAATGGTTGCCTGAAACACTGATTCATCAAGTGGATACAGATCCAAATCTTTTTAATAAACATGTTTTTATATTTAAAATATTGGCTAAACATTGTATTAGCCAACAAAATTCACTTGGCTGAAATAGCCTCCACCTTTTCTAAGAGTTAACAGTGGCTTCCCTCTACACCTAGAGGCCAATCCTTGGACTTAAACATTGCTAATTTGCAACTAAAGTGCCTGAGACATCTTCAAGATAATGCTACCTTTAAACTTTTGAGTTTTTATATCAAGCAAGCTCATTCCCAGAATACAAAGACAATCAAAATTCGCTCACTCTCAGAGCACTTTTACCTAAAAAGGAATCTCAGTCTTGAAGCACAAAGACACTTTAGCTCAATCTCAGAGCTTCTAGCCTGGAAGTTACTTATTTACAACTGAATTGAAGGCCTATTCTCAAGGCAAAGCTGTTGAAAAGGCTCCTAGCTTGGGAGCTGCTATTTTGCAACTCAATTAGGTGTTTACGCCCAGCTACCCATCAGTACACCAGCACTGCTTAATGAGAACATCAGAGAAGGCATTTTTCAGAGAGACCATAGCAGCTCCTGGACTTTGTAGGTGATTAAAGGCATGTCTTGACATTGAGCACACGGGAAGAAGGTGCATTTTGAAAACCTGTTCCACATTCTAGGTCTCTGGCAAATAATCAACCTGAGACAGGGACATATGCCAAGTGGCTGTGTGGTTTTTGTTTAGATAAGAAAACTCATAATAAGCCCTGTTTGCAGTGTCAAACTAGATGTGCGTGATCCCAAAGACGGGTAAGATACTTGCCAGTAGATATTATACAACAGGTTATATTCATCAAAGCACCATAAAAATTCCCTGTGCAGGACTGCGATATATGAGTATGCTTTTGTCCTGCTGTTTTTTTTAAACAAAAAGGGAAGAACTGTAACCCTCCTACAGCTGAGGGCTGTTTCATCAGACTCTGCCTTGCCACAGATAACCACACCTCTCTGCCCACCTCCTGCTAATTGCCACTCATCTCTCCAAGTTCCAGTAACGCTGGAAGTCCGGCCTCCAGAGACTAAAGATGAAGTTGCTGATGAACTTGGGGGAGGGGTTTTGCTTTACTTATCTACCTGTTTGCTTGAAAAAAAAAAAAAAAAAGAGATTTCAATGAAAGATGGCAGACTGATAACACACCATGTTTTGGTCTAATTTTTACAAACCCTTCCCACATTTCCAGTACCCCATATTATTCAAGCCTTGACCCCTCATTCCAGAAAACCCATTTATACATGTGGCCGCTGGCACCTACAGAAGGTTATTACAGAATACTCAGTCCTGAAAACTTAATCACTAGGCCAGTACTTAAGTATTTGGAAATATACTAAATTTTTCTAACTACAGAAATATGTCAGAGAAAAAGATCCTTATTCTACTTTTTAAAATATAATAGTTATTTTTTAATTATAGGTTTACAGGATGATATTCTAAAATATGTTAACTTAAATATTCAATCAGATAAAAGCCATCAGCCAGATTCAGGATTGACATCACAGTACTTAATATACATTAAGTCATCTCTTCTCAAAATCCAGAGAAGTAGCCAGCACATGGGCTATAGTCTGTCTTTGTTTAATCAATGTAAGTATCATGACTTAGAAAAGAAACTATACCGTTTTTCTAGGGAAAGTAAAGGAAGACATTGTTATTTTTTCATATCATTGAGGATGCAACCAACAGCATGTTAGGAAGCTTTAAAATTGATTTTTCATGATAAAATAACATAATCATGAATGTCTACCACCTACTGTAACAATAAATAACATTATTATGATTGAAAATATTAGAACATCTAGGTTCAGCCCAAGCCTTGTATTGACTCAGCATGGGTATGACTCTCAACTCATCACATATCTGAGGAAATAAAAGCAACATGTACTTTCAAAAAATGAAAGAGAAGAAGAAAATATGCAGCAGGATACTATCCTTTGTAATCAGGCAGATCTAGTTACTATCCTACCACTGCATTCATGTTTTTCTATCCCTTTATATTAATCTGAAAATTTACTAATATTTAATAGTTTTTCTAATAATTTAGCATGATTCCCCAAGCACACACATTGAGTATATGCAATATCTTGTAAGATACATAAGCCTATGAAAAACATTGAAGTAAAATATAAAAACAATTGAATTATTTGTTGCATGGATGCTATCCTTCCTAATAATTCTCATCATAATTAGTTGCTTGTTTCAGGACACTGCAAAAAACATTAGAATCTATTGATGCTTGAAAGACTGCAATGATTATTGCATAAACATGTATGGGACTGTCTTCTTGGCCTGGTAGCAATAATTAACCTTTAGTATAATGGCTGTCAGTTCTTAGTCACTATTAAGAGAATAAGAATAATACAGCACATTAGGATAGCCAACAGGTACCAATGGCAGAAGAATGTTTTTATGTTTGCAAATAGAACCATTCAACTTAATCCTATTTGATATTGAAAATATATTAAATTTTATTTTATAGTTGTAGAAAGTGGAAAAACATAATCATAACAGTATATTTTGAGAGTCTATGGAGAAAATAGTGGAATTTTCTTTAATATCTATAACTAGGTGCTATAAGTGAATACTGTTACTGACAGGACTAACAAAATTGAAGGTACTGATGCCAGACTTAGCAAGATGCTTTAATGTTACACCACAAAAGGAAATTGCAGAGCCCTGTTCATAATTTTAATTTTTAAAATTAGAAAAGCACAGTGATACATAATTAAATTATGAAATATAAAATATTTTTTCCCAATAATTTTATTTGCTGCTTTCTTCATAATAGATAATAATTAAAATCAGACTTCATGTCCATCAACAGATGAATGAACACAGACAATTTTGGTTCACTCTAAAATTGGTGAAAATTGCCCTTTCCTCATTCTTAACTGCTTAGACCTCTGTTCTTTCTTCTTAGATTAATATTTTTTTTACACAAATGTAATTTTATTTGTTTTTTTTTTAAATTAGGTATTTTCTTTATTTACATGCAAATTTCTCCTTTCCCAGGTTCCCCTCCAAAAAACAAACAAACAAACAAACAAACAAAAACAACAAGAACAAACTCCTATTGCCTCCACCATCCCCATGTCTGCCACCCCACCCTCTCCCAATTATTGGCCCTGGCATTCTCCTACACTGGGGGACAGAACCTTCACAGGGCTAAGGGCCTCTTTTCCTATTGATGACCAGATTTGCAATTCTCTACTATACACATGCTGCCAAAACATTTAGTCCAACCACGTATAGTCCTTGGTTGGCGGTTGGGTCCCTGGGAACTCTCTAGGTACTAATTAGTTCATATTGTTGTTCATCCTAAGGGGCTGCAAACCTTCCAGCTACATAGATCCTTTCTCTAACTCCTTCATGGGGACCGTGTACTCAGTTCAATGGATGGCTGTGAGCCTCTACATCGGTATTAGTCAGGTATTGTCAGAGCCTCTCGGGAGATAGCTATATTTAGGCTGGCTTGTCCCTCCTTCAGTCTCTGCTCCATAGTTAATCTCTGCAACTCTTTCCATGGGTATTTGATTCCCCCTTTTAAGAAGGAATGAAGTGTCCACCTTTTGGTCTTCTTTCTTCTTAAGTTTCTTGTGGCTTGTGGGTTGTTCTTCCTGTATTCTGAAATTCTGGGCTAATAACCACTTATCAGAGAATGCATACCATGTGTGTTCTTTGTGAGTATGTTACCTCACTCAGGATGATACTCTCCAGATCGATCCATTTCCCTAAGAATTTCATAAATTCATTGTTTTTAATACTTGAGTAGTATTCCATTGTGTATATGTACCAAAGTTTCTGTATCCATTCCTCTGTTGAAGGACATCTGGGTTGTTTCCAGTTTCTGGCTATTATAAATAAGGCTGCTATGAACAGGGTAGAGCATGTGTCCTTATTACATGTTGGAGCATCTTCTGGGTATATGCCCAGGAGT
>JADRCD010222911.1:7995-19940 GCA_019843815.1 Montemys delectorum
CTCCTCCTCCTCCTCCTCCTCCTCCTCCTCCCCCTCCTCCCCTCTTCCTCCTCCTCTCCTTCTCCTTCTTCTTTCTTATATTACCACACTGGCTGTACTTTCCAGCCCTCTGTTGACTACTATTGTTGTCCAACAGTGCTTTGTTCTGGTCTTAAAGGGAAAGTTTTATATTTTTTCCATTAAGTACCATACTGGGTATAGAATTTTTTTAGAGGCTCTTTTTCAAGTTGAAGACATTTTATCATTTTATTTCTACTTCACTGGTAATTTTTTTGGTCATAAATTGGTGCTGAATTTTCCTTCTTGTTGTTTTCTATCACCTGATATACCCACATGCTTTTCCTTTTTTGTCCTATGATATAGATATATTTACTAACAATCAAACATTGAATCAGCCTTCCATTTCTCTGATAAATCACTTGACCATAGTGTGTGTGCTGTATGTGTGTGTGTTGTATGTGTGTGTGCTGTATGTATGTGTGATGTATGTGTGTGTGTTGTATGTGTGTGTTTGCATGTGTGTGTGTGCTATATGGATGGTATGTATATTTCATATGTTGTATGTGTATGCCTCTTGAGGATAGAGATTCACAGAGATTGACATAGGGTGTCTCCTCAACTACTCTACTTATTCTTTTTACTTATTACTGGATTTATTTGATTTTTTTAAATTTTAAAATATTTTTATTGAAAAAATAAGCACAAGAGAAAACAATAGCTATTTAATTATACTAATTAATAATACTAAGAGGTGTGTATTCAAACTTCTTTTTGGGTATCCATTATTTTATACATGTATATGTACAAACATAATTATATACATACATAAGTACATAACTACATACACACACACTTCTAATACCCATGCCAGGTGGTTCACAATTGCCTGCAATGTCAGAATGTAGAGAATATGGAACTCTCTTCTGGCCTCTGTAGTCACTAGGACTCACCTGCATATACACACCGAACACACACAAAACTAAAATTAACCAGAGTTGGGGAGATGGCTCAGTGGTTAAGAGCATGTATTGCTTTTGCAGAAGACCCAAATTTGGTTCCCAGCACTCTTGTGGCAGCCCTAAATTGTCTATAATTTCTGCTCTAGGGGAAGCCTATGCCCTCTTCTGGACTCCCAAAATTGTACTCATGTACACAAATAGACTTGAATAGGCATATAATTAAAACAAAATCTTTAAGAAAATAAAAGGCTGACATTTAACTAGTATCTCCCTCCTATGTAGTCAAATATGTATGTTCATGTGACTAAGAAGCAGAATTAGAAACTAGTCATCTCCTAATTGGACCATAGAAATGATTTCTTTAGGGAATAGGGAGTTGCTTGGTTTGTACTAGGACTTGTCTTGCAAGCATGAAGACCTGAGTTCAGATCCCCAGCATGTATATCCAAAGCCAGCTATATAGTGACCACTCATTATTACAGTGCCAGGGAAAAGAGACAGACAAACTGACTGACTGACAGACAGACAGACAGACAGACAGACAGACACACACACACACACACACACAAAAGCATGCATATGAATAGACAGATACACATGAATATACACACATACAGGCACGTGAACACACATGTACACATGAATACACACATATAGGCATCTGCACGCATGTGTATGCATACACATGTTTGGACACATGCACATGCAGAAAGAGGGTGGGGGGAGAGAGATAGACAGACAGACAGACAGACAGACAGACAGACAGACAGGATATGACCTAGCCAGGACAGTTAGTTTTTTCTCGTACTTATTATAAATGTCTCTCTTCTTCACAGTATAGTTGTAGCTTTGTTTTTAATGACTAAAAGTCTCCCTAAAATGTATTTCAAAATAAATTATTTGAAGCTGATATTTCTGTTTTAGAATCACACAGTTCCTTCTGGTGATCTGCTGATGTTGTCTCCATTCTGGCTACACAGAAATCCAAAATATTTTCCTGAACCTGAGTCATTCAAACCTGTGAGTTCTCTCTCTCAACATATATCATTTTTTATTATTTCTATGTTTCTTGCCAAAAATATGAATGCATAAATTAACTGAATCTGTATCAGCAAGCAGCCATTTTTTCTAGTAACTGTGCCCAGGATTGCTGATGACGACAAACTGGTAAGATTTCCAATGTAGATGTCGCAACATTTACAGATTGGATCTCTACCTGTGTGGAAAGAGCATCGTCAGAGATGAATTTCTATATAAAACCAGGAAAGAACATTAAAGTCAGCACCCCTGCTTCTGCTGGAAGCCTTCTTTGTATTCCTTAGGCAACCGTTTCTGTTACTGGTTTCCAAGGAGCCCACAAAATAAAAACACAGCAAATTAAAACAGTGATCTGTTACTTTATGTGCTCGGGGAGTGACGGGGCTGAGCAGTCCCAAGAGTTCATCTAGTTCATGCCTGGCCTTTCAGTAAGTCTGGTAGCACTGGCACCTAGAAGTATTCATTCCACATCCCAGGCTTCCTCCAATATACAGTTCTGTCAGCGTCTTATTACTAGATTTATTATTATGAGTAATTTTATGATAAAACCCGAAGCCTTTTTATAAATGCTTTCCTCTTCTTACGTCGATTTTGTAGGTGATTTACGTTGTCATTTACATTTGCCACTTAATAGGATTCTCCTTAAGCCTTTTTTGTTTATAAGTTCACATTCCAAAATCACAATTGTGTCTGATATTAATAACAGGCTGGGGGAAAAATGACCCACAAGTCTGCAACTTTGTATGCAAGGATTAGCTGTACAGCATCATTTTTAGCTCAGAGAAGTAGAGTTAAGCTTATTTATATAAGACTGATTTTAAAAAGTGGTTTATTTTTCCCCCACAGGAACGCTGGAAAGAGGCAAATTTAGATAAGTACATTTTCTTGGACTACTTCATGGCATTTGGAGGCGGGAAGTTTCAGTGTCCTGGAAGGTCAGTGCCCCAGCTGAACACAGCATCGGTATAGAAAGTGTAGAAGAGACATTTGCTCAGGGGACACTCACCATCCAGTCCTTTATTGTCAAATTATAGGGAAACCCAGGAAGCACAGTTTGTTCACATGGTCAGTGCTGGCATGGGATGTCTTTGTGGGAATATCTGTGGTGGTAGAGGACACTGGGGCTTCCATAGTTCACACATGGACAGTCTGAAGCACTACCTACCTGCATATGCACATGTCTGCAATTGGAGGGGTATGTGATGCATGTGTGCAGGTACATATGTATATGTGCGCATGTGGAAAGAGGGTGCAAGCTTAGGTGTGGTTCCTTAGGAACTTCTCATATTTTCTTTGGATCTTTCACTTGTCTGCAGCTGGCCAAGCAGGCCATGCTGGCAACCCAGTGAGTTTCAGGGATCTGTCTGTGCCCACCTCCTCAGCACCAGGATTAAAGGTGCATATTATATACCATATGCTCAGTTATACACTGTATATATGCTATTTTCTCATTTGTACAGGCTGAATGCATGCCAGCTATTTCAGGAGGAGAGTTTAAACTTTGCAACAGCAGCAGCAAAACTCATCTCTTCCAGTCTGATTCTCGCTATTTCCATATTAGGAAACAAGCTCATTAGAGAGAAAAAGGTTTACTTTCAGAATTATGTCTATGAGTGTGTGTCTGTGTGTGCATATGTGCATGCGTATGTATGTGCCCATAGAGGCCAGAAGAGGGCATCAGAACCTTCAGAACTTGTGCTATCAGTAGATGTGACCTGGTGATGGGGTCCTTGAACTTGTGTCCTTTACAAGAACAGTGTGTTCTCTTGGCTGCTAAGCCATCTCTCCAGCCCCAGAAAAGCAGTTCCTAAACAAACGAGAAGTTCATCCTTTTTATCACGTTGTAAAGGAGTCATCATCCTGGGTGCAATGCTTCTGAAAACAGTACATGTTATTTCTTTCAAGTCTCTTTACATAAACAAATACTTAACAGCGACTTCTCATACTCGTCATCTTTGGCTTTGAGCATGATAATTAAAAACAAGGACTGCAGCATTTACAGTGAATCAAGAGGCATTGGGGAGTGGTGGACAATTTCCTGATGAGTATTACTTCCAAGAAGAACAATTATCACCCTCTCTCATAGCTTTTAAGGCTGAGAGACAACTCTTTCAGTATGAAGGTAATGGGTACAATAAAAAGGACCCTGAAGCTGTAAATCAATCAATCAATAGTATCATATTAATAGAAATTGTACTTTCAGAATCTACTGAGTTCTTCCTGTATGTAAAGCAGTGTCCTGTGTGCCTCAGAGGATTTGGATATGAGAGAGCCATATCCTCAACTACCATGAGGTGAACACTTTGTGTTGAGAAGGACATGGGATTCATACAGTGCTTCAAGGAATGGAGAATAGCAATGTCTGATATGGTACTGAAAACTCAAGAATGTTGGTATAACTGTTTAGGAGGATGTTGCTGATTTCACAAGAAAAATGTCCTTTGAAAGAAACATAGAACTTTTTATAGGTTAAGAAAGCCAGATGATCAAAAGGGATAGCAGCACAGAGAAGCTTTGAGCTCATGGTGTTAACTGATGTTTGGGCCGGATTGGATCAGGATGGGTTAAGGAAAAAGGTTAGCTGTGAGGATTGGCTTGGTGTACTGGCTTATCTTGGTTGTCAACTTGACACATCTGAGAAGTCCTCAAAGGAAAGTCGCCTCCATCAGGTTGTTCTCTGTGTGTCTGAAGGCTTTTTTGTGATTGTTGATTAATGTGGGAAGGCTGTGCTCTCCCTAGGCAGATGAGTCTGGGCTGTGTAAGAAAGGTAGCTGAAGAAGCCATGAGGGAGCAATCCATTAAGCAGTATTTCTTTATGATTTCTGCCTCAGTTCCTGCCTCCAGGCTCCAGCCCTTGAGAACCTGCCTTGCCTCCATCCTTCAATGATCAACTGTAATCTGTAGGATGAAGTAAGCTCCTTCCCAAGTTGCCTCTGGAAATCAAAATTAGGATGCTTTGAATATAAATGGATGTCATAGATGGTGAGCATAGCTAAATTAGGAGCGTGTGGGAGTTTAGAGGCAAGATAGTAAGCATTCCTTTGGGAATTCTCACTATGAAATGTGGCAAAAATACCATATAACCAGACTTCATAGGTTGAACACAAATATTGACTATGCCTTACCTGTTTTTTAAAATCTCACTAAGTCTAGTTTTCTACTAACTTTCTGTTTCAAAATATCATTTCCCCCCGCCCCTTATTTTAAATAAACAACTCATGAAACATTTTGTTTTTAAATTGTTCAGGCAAGCAAATGACTTCATTTGGGCAACAGTACACCAAGAGAGCTTTCTACTGGAAATTTAATCCTATGAATCCTTCATATAAACACCCACAAATGACACCCATTCCTAATTGGTAGAGCAGGGGCCAACTTATTTTCTCATGCACAAAACACTCAGTGAGTCAAAGAAAGTTGCCTGCAATGTAGCTGACTGTCAAAGTTCATCATAAACACATACTCGTATGGTCTTGCAGCTGCTGTTTCCTGGAGTATATGCCATTGTGGGGGTCCCAAGAGAGTAACAGAAATTTCTGGGTAAACAGAAAATTGTGCTGATATATTTGGTACAGCCACAACTAACAGACACAATGAAAGAGCAGCAGCACCTCTTTGAAAAAGTAGGAGCTCCAAAGGGATGTGCGGAGGAACTTGTTTCTAGGCACTCCCGTATACCGTCATAAGAAGAGAAGAAAGGCAGTGTCTATCATGTAACCAGATTCTACAGGTTAAACACGAATGTTGACTAGCTCTGACTTATTTTTAAAAAAATATCACTAATTAAAATTTTCACTTAATTCTATTACTAATAGAGTCCAGGCTTCCATTCATGAACAAGCAGGAGGAGGTAGTGTGAGCTATCAAACTTCTTCAGAAAGAGTAAGATGCAAAATAGAGAACGCCATTATAGTAGAGAACGCCATTATAGGCTCAGCTTGAGCTAGGAGATTCAAGTGAAAGAGAAGGAAGGGATTATTAGTTGAGACTTTTTCTTGCATGGGACTCTCTTCGAGCTGGTGATCTTACAAGGGAACATGCTTTCTCTATTTGCTCCATGGGATGTTCAAGCTGGCTTTACTTTGTCCCCACATTTACAAGAGGATATCTGCTTGGCTGTACAAAAGGATATGGGTGAAATTCCAGGGTAAATCTGGGGCTAGAGAGTTGGCTGAGTGCTTAAGATGATGGCCTTGTCAGCCATCAATGAGAGGAGAGGTCCTTGGTCCTATGAAGGCTCAACAGATGCCCCGGTGTAGGGGAATCAAGGGCGGGGAGGTGGGAGTGGGTGGCTGAGTGGAGAAACACCCTCATAGAAGCAGGGAGAGGGAGGATGGGATAGGGGGTTTCCAGGAGTGGGGGAAACTGGGAAAGGGGATAACATTAGAAATGTAAATAAAGAAAATATCCAATAAAAAAAGAAAGAAAATAGAAGCAAAAAAATGAAATAAAACTAAGGAAATTTTGAAAATTAAAAAAAAAAAAAGTTCTTCCTATTTTTGCAGAGGGCATAGGTTCAGTTCCCAACACCCACCACAGGTGGTTCACAATTGCCCAGAACTGAGTTTTCTGGGATCTGGGCCTCCAAGAACACCTGCATACATGAGGCTCATATAAACTCATGAAGATACACATACTCATAAATGCCTTTAAAGACACTACTCTTTAGCAAGATTAATATTGATCTGTAGTAAGCAAACAAGAAATGCTTGGATAAGATGATGTGATAATAGCAAGACAAGTATTTGAGATAGATAGATAGATAGATAGATAGATAGATAGATAGATAGATAGAGGAATTTTTCTTTCAAGAATGGGAACTGGTTGTACTTTTAGGGTGTAGTTTTTTGTTGTATTTTATTTTTAGCTGCGTTGTTTGTGGGATCTTCATGGGATCTTATTTTGTCTTTCTCCTAACAATATCTTATCTGGCTCAGCTCAGCTTCTCTTGGCTTCCAACTCTTCTGCCACCAACTGTCTCGTCTAATAACCCTTCACTTTCTACTGTCCTTTGTTTCACTCTGCTCTATCTCTTCTTCTTCTCTTGTCTTTTCTCTTGTCTTCTATTGTCTTCTTCTTTCGCTAGCCCTTCTCAATCTTTTGTTTTTCCTGCATCAACTGTCTTCTCTGACCCTACTCTTCTGTTTCCTGGACCCTACTTCTGCCTACTCCTCAATCCCTCTACCCTCTCCTACTCTCAGCCTCTGCTGGTTTTTTATATCCTCTCTTATTCCCAGAAGTCCAAGGGGAAACTGACACTAGAGAGCATAGAGTGATTTAAAGGGCCAGGCACAAAGCATATTCTTAGTCCATGGGTGGTGTGTGTGTGTGTGTGTGTGTGTGTGTGTGTGTGTGTGTGTTGCACACAGGGTGGCGTGGGGAGGTCTGTTCATGTATCTCAGGGCAATGCTAAGCTATGAAGTCATTGATGTGTCTGCCTTGCATTACTAATGGAAACCATACAACTATTGAAAATATGACTTAAAATTCAGAACCCAGTTAATATAGATTAGAAGTACTGTCAGGACCCATTTAATATTGATTATAAGTACCGTTTGTCAACCAATAAAATAGCTGTTGAGCAACCAACATTTACACAACTACTTACTGATTCAGTAACTACTTTCTGAATATATGCTATGTCTCTTTGTAGGGTTTCAAACTAACGTTACCATTGAAAACAAATCAGATGAAACCCCTTCTTCCATAGAACTGTCTGTGTCCTAACTCAGGTCACTTTCTTAAACATTGCAGAGTTAAAGATACAAAATGTACCTGAATAGTTTATTGTGGTTGAAGAGATTAGATGTGATGAGATACAAAGATAAGCCTGATCTTTTCCAGGCTCAAACTTGCTATACCAGCTTGATCATCTGAGCTCAATTCCTAGAACCCACATACAGGTGGAAGGCAGGACTGGCTACCAAATATGGTGTCTGACCTTGGTGTGCTTCTGTCTTCCTTATATACATGTGTACACACACAGCCATTTAATAAAACAGTAGCCCTACTTAAAGGAAGATGGCATATGGTAAATGACATAACTTCTATATCAGTGTGAAGTTAGAAGTTAGAAAAAGGTTTTTTTAATCAATAAAAAATTTAATAAGGACTGTCTTCCTGGCAATCTAGAAAGCAATTAAAAAAATAAAAAAGCACTCACAGGAGTTCAATGTACCTGTATGTTAGTATCAAAGCTATTATATACTTGAGATTTGTGAGGCTTTAAGCACATCTGTTTCTATATATTTATAATGTACATAATATAATTTCATGGTTCTATATTAGTCAGTAAATTATTTTTGCATAATATTGCATTTGAGAAGGGTCATGAATAGCTTTTACCCTTTAATGCATAGAAATAGAACATTGCTTTTGAAGAATGAGCAAATTCGAATCCCTGTGGATTTAATGGACAGTAAATGAAATTACGTGTTATTCTGAGTAATGTGTTCTGTAAATAAAAGTGCCCCTTAAATTCCATTAGGTAAATAGAATAAAATGAAAGCATTCACTCATATATAATTTTTCACATTTCTCTTATATTTAGAAATGCATTCTAATATTTTTGCAGAGCCTGGGCACGCCTACTAAGCTCTATAAAAATGGATTAGGAAGGAGAGCAGATGATGTGCCTGTGTCATTAGGGCCAAGGCTCTGAGCCAGGCTGCCACAGTGCCTTATTAATTCTAAGCCATGCTTCTCTTTTGTCAGTGCCTTGTTAGGGATCAGTGCCTCACTGAAGAGAGCACAGAAGCCACTAGCAGAATGGCGGCCATTATTCTCCTGGCCACTTAATTCTGATATTTCACCTTGAGGCTGACATTTAAGTCTGTTGAGAGCTCTACAGCACTGCATGGGTGTTCCTTAGCACTGAGATGAGGATGCTTACAAAACAAAACATGTACTTTTCTGAGCAAATTTTCAGAAAAGATTCTTTTTTTTTTTCCTCTTCCTATGCAAAATAGAACCCTGGTCCCTTTGTTATGCAGTAGGGTATTTGTCTATGGAGAGAGAGGAACACTTCTGGTGGGGTATTCTCTTTCCTATAGACATCTCTTGTTATCTAACTGAGCTACTAACTGCTCTTTAGTTATTTTCATATCTCTCCTGTTCAAAAAGGGGCTTTTAGAGACAGACATGGTTGTGCATTTTTCCAACCGACTTTAATAAATGTTCAACTTCTTCTCTTGCCCACTACCCAGCAGAGGTAGTAGAAGAGAAAAGTTATTAGGATTTGGAGGAAGTTGACTTGTTTAGCAATAGTTTTTAGGGAGCTAGCTTAGTCTTCTTTGTCAGGAGTTCAGTCCCATAGCAAACACCAAACACTAACTAGCAGCTGTAGTCCAGTCCTCTCAGCAGGCAGATACCATGTATGAACCAGCAGTTGTAGTTCAATCCTGAATAAACTACAAAGTTCCCCAACTGTCCTGAGGCTGCCTGCTGCAGAAATGGCAAGAAGCTTCAGGGACCTCAGGAGCAGTTCTTTGGCTTTGAGTTTCTCTCAACGGCAGTGTTACCAGAAGCAGAGCTCAGCAAAGCTCTGTAAAGCAAACCAATCCATGCCTGTCCTCAGTGAAGAATAGAGAGGGGGAGCAAAACCAACCAATGCTCCAGCTCACTCCCACTGTCTGTGGAGTCATAGAGATCTCTAAATCTAACTTCTTTTTTTTCTTGTTTCTCTCTTGAGCACGACTAACAAATCACAACCAACCCCACTGAATGAGCAACCACACAATCCACCTATCAGGACTCTGGCATTTATATACTCTATGAAAAACTCCCAGAATTCCAAATGTCACATGGCAGGTGGAAAAGCCATGACTCTGCTAGAGCACGGGTCAAATCATAGTCAGCTGCTTCGAAACAGCTCCATAACCCCACACGTGGGATTAAAATGAAAACATATTCTTATAATATTTCTGTGTTTTGTAAAGAAACCAAAATTCCAAAATTCTCACTACATCTCCCTTTTTCTGTTTTAAGTCACTAGTTATGCTGGATGTACTGAGAACTTATAAACAGAGATGTTTTCAATGAAGTAAGTCTTTTTAGGGTCAGAGGCAAAGGTTTTCAGGAGACCTCTCCTGCTCAATTCTAATCTTTATAAGTTTGATGGTATTCACAGCTTTACATTTCCTGTGGAAATGTAAACAAATCTGTGTTTTCAACACAAAATGTTTCATGGCTTCCATTCTGATGTTAACATATCCTGAGAGTATATAAACTGATTTAATTACACTGCTTTTCCCTTAGCTGTTGTTGTTCCTTTTTCATTAACATTCAGAAAATTTAAAGTTAACAGAGCATTATTTAATCTATCCCTGGGGTCTTTATTCTTCCTTTTTGTTTTATTAGCATTTTCTTTTAAAAAAAACCTAATTAATTAATATATTTATATCCAAAACACTTTTCCTCCCTCAGTTCCCCCTCACAGAGGTCCCCCCACCATTCTCTTGCCCTTCATCTCTGAGAGGGCAACCCCACTCCAGGGTATCCCACCACCCTGGTGCATCAAGTCTCTGCAGGATTAGGCACATCTTCTTCCACTGAGGCCAGACAATGTAGCCATGGAGACTGAACTGCACATCTGCTGCATATGCTCTGGGGGTCACGGTCCAGCCCATGTATTTATGTTCTTTGGTTGGTGGCCCAGTCTCTTGAGAGTTCCCAGGAGTCCAAGTTAGTTGACTCTGTTGGTCTTCCTGTGGAGTTTCTATCCCATTCAAGGCCTGCAGTCCTTCCCCCATCTCTTCAATAAGACTTCCCAAACTCCCTCTAATGTTTGACTGTTGGTATCTGCATCTGTTTCAGTCAGCTGCTGGCTAGAGCCTAGTTATTCTAGGTTTCTATCTACAAGCACAACAGAATATCATTAGTAATATCAGGGATTGGTGTTTGCTCATGGAATGGGTCTCAAGTTGGGCCAGTTATTAGTTGTCCATGCCTTCAATCTCTATTCTATTTATTGTCCCTGTGTTTCTTTTAGATAGAGCTAATTTTGGGTCAGAAGTTTTACGGGTGGGTTGATGTCCTTATCCCTCCACTAAGGATCCTATCTGGATACAGAATCTTTAGATTCCATGTCCCCATCTAGGCTAACGTCATCCATGTTGACTCTTGGAGGCCTCCCCTGTCCCAGGTCTCTGGGAGTTCCTAGAGATTCTCCCCACCTTCCCATCTTCAGCAGCTGCAGATTTACATTCATTCTCTTGCCCCTCTGGCTCTCTCTCCAGTCTCTCCTTACACATGTTCCTGCCCCACTCACATTCTGCTCTTCCTCCCCTCTCCTATTCAATTCCCTCCTATGACTATTTTCTTGCCCCTTCTAAGTGAGATTCAAGCATCTTTGCTTGGGCCTTCCTTCCTGTTTGTCATGGGTATCCTGTACTTTATGACTAATATCCACTTAGTAGTGAGTACATACCGTGCATGTCCTTTTGGGTCTGGGTTACCTCACTCAGGATGATATTTTCTAATTCCATCCATTTGCCTGCAAAATTTATGATGTCCTTGTTTTTAATAACTGAATAGTACTCCATTATATAAATGAACCACATTCTGTTTCTGGCTATTACAAATAAAGCTGTTATAAGCATTTCCTTTAAGGTTTGATTAGATCTTTCTAGAACTGCTTGTCTTGTAGGATTGTGTGGCATACTTGCAATGTGCTTTATATTATAAGATACAAAGAGTTATTTCATATTACTAGAGGCATATCTGGGGGATTGTCAGTCTTAATTGTACAGGCATGCCCATAATAACCATTACTTCCAGCCATTACAGATTTAGCCTTATCAGAACTCAAAACAGTTGCACATTGAAACCTTGAATATGTATCAATGATATGGTATACATACTTTAGCTGTCCAAATTCTGCAAAGTGAAACACACCCATGTGCTTCATTTCTTCCTTCCTTCCTTCCTTCCTTTCTTTCTTTCTTTCTT
>JADRCD010222911.1:20040-60379 GCA_019843815.1 Montemys delectorum
CTTCTTTCCTTCATTTCTTCCTTCCTTCATTTCTTCCTTCCTTCCTTCCTTTCTTTCTTTCTTTCTTTCTTTCTTTCTTTCTTTCTTTCTTTCTTTCTTTCGTACTCCTAGGGTACAAAATCCAGTAGGCAATGGATTTGGTTATACAAAGAATGAGCTTACTCATTCTTTTCTTATAATTTCTTTGGCTTGTTGCCAGGTGATAGAAAGAATTTTCTTTAAACCTTCCTGATTAACATAGTGCTTTTCATGAAAATTTTAGGCCTCTAACACATTTCCTGTTAATAGTTGATTGATTTCTTCATTTCTTTGGGCTAATTGACCTGACAAGCCTTTATGAGAACAAATATGAGTGATATACAATGGATAGTTTCTATGACAAAGTTAATTTTGACTTATCTGGAACAAATTTAGTAGTTTCTATATGTAGAATTGAATAAATCAGTCAGTAATTATATTAAAGGATTCAGGAAAATTTAATAATACTGTAAGAATTGCATACAGCTCTGATTTTTTTTTAACTGAAGTACATGGGCTTTGAATTAACTACTTTTATTTTTTTCGTATGGCGTATAGCCTGACATTCTCAAATTCTTTGCATCAGTATAGAATGTAGGTGCTTCAGGAATTGGCATTCCTTTTACAATACATGGAAGATCCAATTAGTTCTCTTTATAAACTGAATACATTTGCTTTGGGAATATTTGCTCTTAATTTCTCTCAAGTTGTTGCTTACAAGTTCATTGTCAATCTTTATTGATTACCCATAATGACATAATCTCAGCATTAGTGTAAGGTATTATGATTGCTGTCAGGTCTGTTTCTGATAATTGACATAGTCTTATTCTACCTTTTATGATTAAATCAGAAACTTTTTCTATGTAAGTCTTTTTACTTTGTTTTGTGATAAGAAATTCTATCTTATAATATTGTCTTCCCTTTGCATAGTGAACCCAGGAGGAGAATGAGTTGAAGGCAAAATAACCAAAATACAAATCAAGTTTGAGATCTCTGTGATCCACATGTGCATTTTGCAGTTTATGTTCTACCAGAATAAACTCTCTTTTTGTTTTAGCTGTTAACCATCTTGGATTGTTTAAGTCTGGATCTCCTTGTAACATTTGAAACAAATTACTTATATTTGAGTGGTTAATCTAATGGTAGGTTACAGCCAATTAATATCTCCCATTAAATTTTGAAAATCATTAAGAGTGTTGGGGTAAGAGTTGCCCAAAACCACACAAACACCAGTCTCCATTAGACTGAAATGACTTATTAAATGCATACCCTAAGGTCAGAATATAAGCACAGCATAGCACAGAATTCAGGGGCTGAGAATATGGCCTCCAACATTTCTCAGGGCCGGCTTATAAAGGAAAAAAAATACAATGAGCTCATGGGCAGGTGCAGAAGTGCTGCCTGATAGTTGGCTCTGACTAAAACTATTTTGGCTAGCTAATGAGAACAGTTCTAACTGACCTTTATTCTGATTGGTCCTAAGTGTAGTTTATGGTTGTTGAATTTCTTAAGATTACCAAAGCTCAGAACATACTGAACATAACAGAGTATGGGGTCAACATGATCCTTCTCTGAGTTTTTCCTGTCAATAACTGGTAGGCATATTACAGAAACAGTATTAAATAGCTATCAGTCATGGAACAAAATGGCTACAACTATGCTGGGGGTGGGGACAGACTTCAACATTCTCCCCTTAGAGTTGTTACAGTGAGCCAAATCATTGACGGAAAAGCAAAAAGAAAGAGAAAAAAGAAAAAGGAACAGACATACCTGAAGGGTGGCCAAACTATTTTCCATACTCTGGATCCCACATCCAAAAGACCTAGAGAATGAGAGAACATATATGTTTGTGGTCTTTGGGTGCCTCTTCAGTTTGAGCCCAAACAATTTACATAAGTCAAATGTGAGGGTAGGGGAACCATAGGCTATGATATCAGTAATTAAGCTCTGGTCTGTAGTTCTAATTAAAATTCATATGTGTTGTACTGGAGCATGCACCTCAACAGCTCAAGGTAACACAAAATAGATATCTAATCTCCAGAGTCTTTTACCAGTCTGATTTTTGACTGTTTCTGTAGATATTGTCTGATAATCTATTGCTGGTCCAGGGATTCTGATATTTCCAGGGAGTGAATTTCAGATGAGAGTGATTCATAAACTGTTAGCATTCTTTATTTCTGTGATTCCTTCCTTCCTTCCTTCCTTCCTTCCTTCCTTCCTTCTCTTCCTCCCTTCTCTCTCTCTTTCTCTCTCTCTCTTTCTTTCTTTTATAACAAATACAGGGACATTCTATGGGCTGGTAGATTCTTCTATATGTTAATCCTCCAGTTACTGTTGTACTAAATGCCCAAGTGCCTGTGATTTCTCCTTAGTTAAGGGCCACTGGTCTATCCACACAGGCGTGTCAGTCAGCCATTTTAAGGATAGGCCCATTGGTACTTCAGCAGTGCCCCACCACTTCTAAATTTGGAAACTCAATAGTTGTTGAGTTCTTTGTTTGGATGATTGGCACAGCTTGGGGTTATTTTTTGATAGCAATGCCTTTACCAGGAACTTCTACCATTTCACCCCTTAATTCACCATGGGCTGTCTCTAGGATTGCAGGAATGTTAATATGAGTGACCAACTGTCATAAAAAGCTCCCTTCCCCATAAATGTATGTGTATGTCATCCACATAAGGCTTTAGCTTTCCTTTTTGACCTTGTGGTCCCACACATTTGTTCCATTGCATGCTTTGTTTTATCTGAGATAATTTTCCAATTCCTAGAAAATGTGTATAAACCTTTTGAAGTGGCCATTCTGGTTTTTGTTTGTTTGTTTGTTTGTTTGTTATTTGAGACAGGGTTTCTTTGTGTAGTCCTGGCTGTCCTGGAACTCACTCTGTAGACCAGGCTGGCCTTGAACTCAGAAATCCACCTGCCTCTGCCTCCCAAGTGCTGGGATTAACAGCATGTGCCACCACCACCCAGCTTGAAGTGACCATTCTGAATTCTAACGTCTTGTGAAATGATAGATGTATCCTATCCACCAAATCTATTTCAATACCATTTACTTGCAATTTTAATTTTGGCCTCTGCTCATTAACAACTATTTGACAGAACACACATTTTCCACTATTTCTAAACCTAAATCCTTGAGAAATCAAACTGATCCTTCCCAAGATCATCCCTACTGTCCTTAAGGCAAAGGACCATAAACTCCAGTAGTTATTTTTATAACATTGAATTTTAGGGGATAGAGTTAGATGTTTACCTTTGGACAAGTCTAGAGCCGTGTTGCCTGAAATATCCTGCATTAAATTTCCAATACCAAGTGGGCAGTTTTTCAGTCTCCTTTGGCACTATTTGGCTGAAATGGCTCATATTTTTTGCAGTAGGGCCTCAAGCTAGGCCCCCACGACCACTCCCCAATGGTAAGAAATTTCCTTGAATATCTTTTTTGACCTACACTCATTAGCCCAATGGCAACTCTTGCCACATTGCCTACACACCCCTTGAAACCTAGGCTTTCTTTTTTGTTTATAGTTAGAAAAAGCCATGCCCTTAGAAATGCCTTTTTCACAATTTTGTTGCAAATGACCATATTTCCCCCAATTGAAGCACCAGCCACCTTGATATTGGAGACTTCTAGTTATAGCTTGACTGATTATATTAACATGATACATGATAGAATATATATCAGTCTTATCCCTTATCAACTTTGTCCATAGGCACTGCCTGCACTTTTAATAGTCTAATAGCTTTCTTTTTTCATTTTGCATTTTCAAATGCCAAGGTCCCTATCAACACCTGTCTTGCATCATGTTCTGATAAGGCTTTGTTCACAGTAGAAACTAATTTTTGTAAAAATCAGTGAAGACTTCTCCAGAGCTTTGTGTAATCTTTGTAAATGAGGTGGACTTTTTCCCAGGCTCCTCAATTTTGTCCCAAATTCTTAAATCCACTAAGTTACATTATTCTATAGTAGTGTCATCAAATTGAATCTGTTCTTGTATATCAGAGTACCTCCCTTTACCCAGCAACCCATCTTTTACTATGTTCTTTCCCCTCGCTCTATTTCACTGCTCAGTATTCATGGCTTCTTCCCTCCACCATGTTAAGTATTGCAGTTGTGGTCCAGTCTCTACTACAGCTGTTATGAGTCCCTTTCAGTCTTGGGTAATGATTCTGTTGTGAGTAGCCAAGTTATTTAGAATTTGTTTCACATAAGGTAAGTGCATTCCATATGCACACAGACTCATAATGCCTTAAATGTATCATTTCTATAGGATGCCATCATATCTCATCAGAACTATGTTACAAACCATTAGCAGGCAAATGCCGTACTACTGGGAAAGCTGATGGTGATCTCTAGGCTGCTCTTCCTGGCACTCTGGTGATGCTGTTGGTTTGAGATTAACCCTTTCTTTGAGACAGGTTGTTTCATCAAATTGTTCTGTGTTTTCAGGTTCCCTCTGTCCTGATTGCTCTTCAGCAGTTTCTTTCTCCTTTTCTTCCTGTGGGAAGTTCCTGCTTTTTTGCTCAGTCACTGGGATTGAGCCTTTTTGTTTTGACTATTCTGGTGCTCCTTGCTAACAAGTGCTTCTACACCCACCCACAGTTTTTCCAGTTGCAACTCTTTCAGAAAAGCGGAAGCAGAGTCATACCTTTTTTTCCCATTTCAGCCCTTTTTGTTTGTTTGTTTCTTAGGTCCCTCCATTTCCACCACAATTATTTCAACTGCTCATCTATTCTTCCAACCTTTTTTGAAACAATAGATGAAGAAGGGGGAAAAAAAACAGAAAATTCCCTCTGAGAGCAAAGCCAGGGATATCTCAGTGGCAGCAGCTACAATAAATTTTTTGCTGGGGTCTTGGAAAAATATCTATTCCTTGAACTCCTGCCACTTCCTCTATGGCATTTGAAATCAAATTTCCCATTTTTTATTTTATCAAGCCCACAGTTGGACAACACTTATAGCAGGTCTTTGCTACTTTACGGGTTATTCTTTTCCCCATCTTTATCCCCCTGGATTCACTCCCTACTACTGAATTTTTTTCTTCTTATTTCTTCTTTCATCACAACTACTAACAAACTATAACAAACCCCCTTGAACTACCAACAACCACCCACCCCACCTATCAAATTATACCCTTTGAAACATTTTCAGAATTCTAAACATCAAACACAAATTTCAGAAACTATTGGCAGCTGGTAAAACCATGCTTTTGCTAGAGCACAAGGCAAACGACAGTCAGCTGCTGTGAAGCAGACCCCTATCCCCACACCTGGGATTAGAACAAAAACATAGTCTTATAATTTTTTTGTAGTTTTGAAAAGAAACCAAAATTCCAGAATTCTCACTATAGTAGAAGGAGGAAGATCAGAAGCTCAGGGCCAGCCTAAACCACACAAGATTGTCTCAAAATAAAACCAAGAAGAGGATTTCATTCTTCATAAAGTGTTTCAAGTCCCAGCATCAGCCATTGGCTATTATTTTGCCTTCTCCATTCCCGGTAGTCTTAATTTTCACAGGGAGAGCCATAGTGTCCGGTGGTTCTGACTCCTCTCAGCTTTACTGATATGGATCACTGCTTCCTGAGTGAATCAATTCATTCAAGTGAGGATCCATGTTTTCCTTGCCATAGTAGTTAGTTTACATGTTGGCAGGTTTTTGAAGCAAGAAAGTTAACCATTAAGTTTTCTATCAAAACTTTAAAAACTAGTCATTTCCTCTCAGATGTGGACAGAAAGACACATAATCACATAAAATGACAGTACCTATCATTTTCTGTTTTGGTTGTGGTTTGTTTTTACGTATTTTATTTAACAGTTCTACTTGCATATAATGTGTTTGGATCAAATTCACCCCTCATTCCCTCCTATTTCTCTTCTACCTACCATCACTTCTCCCTTCCAAATTCATATCCTCCCTCCCCCTCCCTCTCTCCTGCTCTTCCCACCACCTTCCCATTCTTTCTTTCATTTATTAAAAAAAAATACCCACTGAGTCCACACAATGCTGTCTATATGGCATCAGGCCATTGAATGGAGTATAGATAGCTATTCAAGGATTGAACCCCTGAATCCCTGAAGAAAACTGACTCTCCTCTTCCAGCAGTCATCATTTACCAATAACTCCTCACATAAGGGTGGGACTTTATGAGCCCCTAAGTAGCTGCGATTTTGACTGGCTTGATCTTGTACAAATCTTGGTATTCACTCCCAGACACTGTGAGTCCATTTATGAAACTGCACAGTTTAGTAACATAATTTTTTCTTTCAAAACTGGAGAACAGTATTATAAATACCTTTTCCCCTTTTACCAAATGTCATGAACTCATTTTTACATTTTAAAATGAATATTAGCAGGTATTAGAATAATCATTATTATAGACAAGTAGAAAGAAAAAATATCTGCATGATGATACCCTCTGTCAACACAGAGCAATGCTTTGGTGTACTCCCATCTTGTTTTAGGTTTTATATATTGAAGGTACTTGATGTTATTTTGTGCAAGGAGTTTGACCTTATCATTCTCTGAATTTCCTCAGTGTCTGTTGTAATGTCTCACTATTTTTTTTTATTTTATTAATTTTTACCTTTGCTTTCTAATCTGGCTAAAGGTTTCTTCATCTTTTAAAGATCCAACCCTTTGTTTAATTGATTATTTGTATTTTTCACTTCTATTTTCTTAATTTTTGTCCCTGATTCTGAATCTCTCTTCCCCTCTACTGCTTTAAGGTTATGTTTATTCTCCTTTTCCCAAAGTATTCAGGTGCATCATTCAGTAATATCAACCCATCTCAAGCTTTTTCAAAGCACAGAGAGAGAATTTCCTAATTCATTTGACAGGTCAGCACTTCCACCCTCCACATCACACAAAGACACTACAAAGCAAACAGCAGACAGATCAACATTTCTTATGAATAATTGGTATGAAAAATCTGAAGACTCAGAGGTTAAGGACACTTGTTATTCCTGAAAGGACACATGTTCAGTGCCCGGCACCCACATGGATACTAATACCTCTATTTACAGAGGATTCTATCTATGCCTTCTTCTGACCTCAGCTGACATTGCACAGATGTGATGCATATACATATGCAGGCACAACAGCCATACACAAAAATAAAAATAATGAAAATTTTAAAAAAAATCACATTCTTAAAAATAAATCTCAACCAGATGTTTAGAACTGTATTCAACAGCATCCCCTTGGGGTTGGCTGGGCATGGTGGCACATGGCTTTAACCCCAGCAATGGGGAAGAAGACAGAGACAGATAGACCTCCGTGAGTTACAGGCCACTCTGCTCCATATAATAAGAACTTGTCTCAAAAAAAAAAAAAAAAAAAAAGAGTCAGCAATATGGCTCAGTGAATAAAGGCACACTCAGGAGGGACCAAACTCCAGTTCTCTACCAAAGCAGCAAGGGTTTACCCTCTGCACCATTTCTTACACCCTTCAACCTTACTCCTACACCATTCTTGTCTTCCTGTCTTTCATCTGATTTTCTTTACTCAGGACAAAACATCTACCTTTCATCCTTCTTGTTTATGTTTACTGTTATCCCCAGTCAGGAGCTTGGTGCCATGCCCATTCCTGTTCCGTGTGGACACTGAATTATTTTTGTGCAATAATATTGAGAGGAATAATATATTTATACCTCCCAGCATGTACTTCTTCCTTTTCTTCACTAAATTGAAAGTCTAGACTTTCAATTTCCAAATTGTGAGGTTCACACCACCAGTGGAAATACTACTCAGAAACCTGCACAGATTCTTGTGTCTTGTCCCAGATCTCTGGAGTCATCAACCCAGAAGATAAAGTGCAGTGAACTGTGCCTTCCCAATTCTCCCAGGGTTTCCTGATAAAGTTTCAGAACCATTGAATCTGTATTCCTGCCACATAGTTGATTTTTTTTTTTTTTTTTACCTTTCTCAATGATTTCTTAGGAGGAAGAGATTATGGAAAAACCAACTCACCTTTGAACTTGAAATAGCCATGCTTCAATGCATGTCTCTGATGCTATGCCTGCCTCCTGCATTCTCCAAATTCCAGGGCAAGAGCATTCTATTTTCATGAGCTGCAGCTGATAGCAACCAGGAATACACAGCCGTGCTCCTGCTCCTGGCAACAGGGACAGTTTTCCAGTCTGTGCTGGCATGGCCTGTAATGACTTCTAGGAGGGAAAAAGAGGGTTTTTTTTTCCCTCTTCAAAAGTCAGAGAGAAGCCAGATGTAGTGGTGGTTCACATTTGTAATCCAAGTACTCAAGAGACTGAGGAAATTTGAGGGCATCCCAGGATTACTGTGGCATTCTAGGACCCCCGGGCCTCCACACCAACAGCAGCAACAACAACAACAAAAAACAACAGCAACAATAAATGTTCACTCAAAATCAAAAAGTCCGAAATGGAAGTCAGTGTCTAGCACTCCCTAGGCATTCTATTTCTTTGATACATATCGATACCCTCCAAGACACCTGGTGGTTGGGTTGTCTTTTACACACCCCATCCCCAGTCTGGCATCCCAGCTGCATTCTCTCCTGTGGAACCAAGTGATGGTTCACTGCCATTTCACCCAGCCCCCCACTCATTCTCTTCTTTCCCCCATCTTTACTACTATGCACTGATGAGTTTTCCTGGAACAAGCCTGTGAATGCCACTCTCTCATTAGGAGCCTGACACCATAGCTGCCAGTCAGACACCCCCTCATCCGGTGGTCAGGACCCCCTTATCCTGTCAGTTCTCCATAGTCTGACCCTAGCTGTACCTCCGTAAGGTCCTGATTACCTCCTCCACCCCAAAGGGTTATCCTGCTGTCCCCAGACCCCTGTGCTCCCTGTTCCTGGTTCACTGGCTCTGAAATGCCCTCAGATGCCTTGCCTGCTTATTTAAAGCCTGTCCTTCCTCAAGGTCTGTCTCAAGTTTCGCCTTCAGGAATATCCAGGTCAGTGTGCTCTCCAGACCCCAGGTTTCTGCAGCATCTCTGTGCCTGCCTTTGCCTTACCCCTTCACCCTGGTTGTTACTGTTTCCATTTCACTCCATTTAGTCCTGGCAGTGCGTTTGCTGGGACATCATCTTTCTCAAAGCCCCTGCAGCTATGTCCAGACAAGTATTTACAATTGGGAAAAATCTACAAGTGCTAAGAATTTAAGGAATTTTCAACATGTTTGTATTTTAATGAATATTCTTTCTAGATGTGCTTGTTCTTGTAAGTGTAAAAACTGAATATGTTATAAATAATATACCTCATTATTTTCACTGTTTTGACATTGGAAGTGTTGGGCAAATATTCTTAGCATGACTATAACTCAGATGCTTCTGAAGAACTCTGGGGAAAAAAAACAGACTTATGACGTTTCTTTCCTGAAGTGCCACAGATGGTCAGATTCTAGACTTAGCCATGGAAGAAAATGCAACATTTTAGTAAATACCTAAAACTTTTATTTAGCCATTACCAAAAATTTGCCTTCAGTGGGTACTTGAGAAAAATTCTACTTGAAATTTCAAATATTTTAATTTGGGTAATATATTTTCATATCTTTTCCTTTAGCTTTGTTTATACATATGTGAATGAATCTGTGTGTCTGCTTATCTTCTAGCATGTCAGGGCACACAGACACACTCTTATGCATATGTGCATGCGCCACAGACAGACACAGACACAGACAGAGATATACCTATATATACAAATAAAGATAAGACAAATCTTTGAAAACGTAGATTCTCACTTATTGCGTTGGTCTCCTGACTAAACATTTTATACATCAAAAGCAACGGAACGGAGCCATGTCAACTACTCAGTGGAGTATGTGGTATTAGGAAATAGAGTTAGGGTTCATGCATCTTTTATACACGAGTAATAATCTTACGTTTTTCTTTCAGGTGGTTTGCTCTCTTAGAGATTCATCTATGTATTATCTTAGTGCTTTATAAGTATGAGTGCAGTCTTCTGGACCCATTACCAAAGCAGGTAAGTGCTTTTAGAATTTTAAACCTTATCACGATGTCAGATATGACATAAAACTCTAAACATCTGGCTTTCAATACTAGCCATGTGTTGAGTAATTACCTTAAGTTTGACCTTGACTTTACACAGAGAGGTCTTTTGTAGATCTGGAAATGAGCTTTTGAGTTTTGCATGTTGTCACCGATTCATTTGAAATGATGCAGGGAAACTGATCCCCTAGTAAAGACAGTAAACAGACAGGAAAAAGAATAACATTCAGGCTTAACTCCATGTAGATGCTGTGATTCCTGGAGGGACATGAGTTTCAGAACCCTAGAACATGGAGGGTTTGCAGAACATGAATTGTTCAGTCTCCTCCCTAGGGCTCCCAACCCAGTAGTTCTGAGAAAGAGTCCCATGTTTGCACCTCTTACTGCTGAAAGCCTGGGTACCACACTGTAGAGACTGCTGCCATAAGGAATAAGGAAGAGTCCAGTTGAATCCCACATGTGTGGAGACCTGTCTGGAAACACCGTGAATGGTGCTATTTAAACAAGCTGAGGCTCTGAACTCAGCAGACTATTTATGAAGGCCATTTGTGTTCAATGCATGAAGGAGTAAATGAAACTCCTTGTGATATCTCAATGAGAATTATATAAGTGTTTAAGTGGCTCAGAAAATACGTTTACAGATATGCATACTTCAGCACTTTCCATTAATGGTTTCTTTTGTTTCTCTTGTTGCATTTTTTTATTTTATCATTTTTTGAGAATCTCCTGCATTGTATTTTGATCATATTCATTCTTCTCCCTCACCTCCAAGATCTACATCCCCACCCCACCCCCATTCTTTATTGACTCAACTTTGTGTCTTTATTTCTTTTTTAAATGTATAGAGTCCAATTAGTACTACCTATATGTTTTTCGGTGTCAGGCCATTCACTGGAGCATTTTAGATCTACCCAGTGGTCATACCCTTAAAGAGAGCTTGGACTGGAGAGATGACTTAGAGGTTAAGAACACTCTCTATTCTTCCAGAGGTCCTGAGTTCAATTCCCAGCATCCACATGGTGGCTCATAACCGTCTGCAATGAGATCTGGTGCCCTCTTCTGGCATGCAGGCATATATGCAGGCAGAACGTTGTGTACATAATAAGTAAATAAATAAATAAATAAATAAATAAACAAACAATCTGAGAGAGAGAGAGAGAGATCAAGAGAGACAGAGCTGTCTTCTAGTAGCAATTATCAATTATCAATAGCTCCTCAGCTAGAGGTGGGACTTTGCATCCTACATCCCCCACCCCCACCCTGTCTCCATGCTAGGGTTTAACCACTGTTAGCTCATATATTTCTGTTATGGCTAGGAAGCAGCGTTTCCTGGTCACCTATCACCTTCTGGATCTTACACTCTTTCCACCCTCTTTTCTTCAGTGATCTATGAGGCTCACAAGGGATGTGATATAGCTGATCCATTGCACTTCTGTCTTGCAAACAAGCATTAATGATGAAAAGCTCTCAGAAGCTTACTCTGAGAGGGAGTATGAAATGCCCTTCAGGAAATCCCTCAGAAGCCTCCTGTGCATTTACTAGAACAAAGTCAGAGCCAGGCTTTCTGAAAACTGGGTCCTGGTGCTAGAGAGAGGACTCTATGGTCAAGAGCATGTGCTAGGAGAAGACTGGAATTGGTTCCAAGCACCTACATCAGATGGTGCGTAATCATAACTCCAGCTCAGGGTATCTTGCCCTCTTCTGGCCTGTAGAAATTAGGCCTGGTTCTTCCTCTCAACCCCATGCTATCAGAAATAAGACTTAAAAAAGATATTTACAAATACCTTGACCATATTGCTATACTTTTCTCTGACTAGCTCATAACATAGAATAACCCATTTATTCTAATCTATGTTCTGCCACGCGGCTGGTGACCTGTGCTCAGGTACCATGCATCCATTTAGTCACATCTTTCGCCAGGCAAATCTCCTATGCCTGGTGTTATCCCATAATCCTTTCTACCTCCCAGATGTTCTACCTCCCTATTTCCTGTCTATGCTATAGGCCATTAAATTTACTATTGACAAGTGCCACATCTATACAGACACAAGATATTCTCTCTACACTGGTAGGCAGTGGGGATATATGTTTCTGCAGAGTCCTACAAAAGTGCCATTCTATCAGGAATAGTCATATATCATTATATCCCTGTTTTTGCTTTGGGTTCCCAGGCATCTACTGTCAGCCATCATTAGCTGACTCTGTCCCATGTATGTGGTGTCAGCCAGCTTTTGGCTGACTCACGCCAGAGATCTGTATCAGTGCCATGTTGTCTGAAAATAAAGTGGTTCATTCAGCCTTCTGCTTCCTACACAAGGTGTCCTCATTTTTGAGCCATTGATGTATTAATAGCCTTGTTGACTTGTGGCATCCTCTTCGGTCTGATAAAGTGAAGGGTAGGGAGCAGGCAAACCTGTAAGCCATGGTGAGTGTATGTGGAGCTGAGATTATTAGAATAAGGCATCTTTTTCCTTTCTGCTCCTCAGATGGTAAAGTAGATGCTTGAAATTTTGAAACCCAGCCATATGAACAGTTCCCAACCTTCGGGCCTCCCCTCTGTACCTCTTAGAAGAAATCACAGTCAGGAAGACTTAGGTCTAAAACTGATGGCTTCCATCTCTTAGTTTCTTTATCCCTTCTGCATCTCTGCTTTCAGAGTTCTCTTCATTTGGTGGGTGTCCCCCAGCCTGCAGGGAAATGCCGAATTGAATATAAGCGAAGAGCTTGACCTTTGTTGAGACCCGAGATTCAGAACCTTCTAGAGGAGTGAAGCTCCCCTCCCAGCTACTATCCTCCCAGCACCTCGACCTGAAGCCATTCAAGTGGCTCATGCGTTTCAAATCTGAGGACTGCGCACCAGATTTCACTTTTAGGAACATAGGAACCTCAATTCAGGGTTTACAGAAAGGGTTCAGATGATTTGAAAAAGTTGATAAAATGTTGGAATTTGGCTTCATATGTAACCATATCAAACCTTTAAGTAGATATGTCACTTTAATAGAAATGTTGGTATGTTAAGGTCACTGTGAAGGCAACATACTTGAAAATTCTCTTTTGCAAAAGAACTACAGTGAGAGATACTGAAAAATTAAATCATTTCTAGATATTTCATATTTTTAAAATATGATACTTAACTAGACCTTGGAAATCTTAGGCTTATTGATGCCAATCACTACAGACATGCCTAGTGCTCAGAAACGTGGATAAATGGTGTTTTACGACACTGGTTTCATTCATACTGCATTCACTCCTATATTCCGTTATGGCCAGGGTAGCATCTTCCTCATGGGGATAGCTAATCAGTGCACATTGATGAAGCTATCAGTTTGTGTTTTACTTAAGGGGGAAGCATTCTTTTGAATCAAAGTATCTTTACTTATAGTTTGACAGAGATAATATTTTTACTCATGTGTAAAAAATGCACAGTCTTATTATATCTTGTTATACCATGTCATTGTGATATCCCTAGGAGACTGCTCTCTTCCAAAATGAAACAGAGGAGCAGTGGGTCTAGGAGAGAGGGAAGATGGGGAAGGGAAGTTGGGATGGGAATGTATTGTATGAGAGATGAATAAATAAATTAATGAATAAAATAAATGCACGTCTGGTTTTGTGCCAGGTAAATAACTTCACATGGGTCTGTTTTTTGACTCTTAGGACAATGGGATATTTGCCATTAGGTTTTGGAGAGAAAACCCAGCAGGTCCATGAGAACATATGGTTTTCCTAACAATGGCATCATTGTTCATCCGCCAGGATCCAATAAGAGTTCATCTCAGATGTTTCATGGTGGCTGTATAGCTCTTCTCTGGGCTTCTTCCATTACCTGTCCCAGCCCCAGCTCCCTCAGCTCCTGAAATGGTTGACTCTTCTTTTCCTCACCAACAAGGAGACAGGCCTCCAGAAGACTGGTGAGGGCTTTCAAGGGTGCTCACTCTTTGCAGTGAAGGAACTGAATTGGAAGCTCACCTCGCTGCTCCGAGCTTCCCTCGGCAGACTCGGCAGGATGGAGAAGGCAGTGCAGAAGTCCACAGCAGCTCAGTGTTGCGTCCCAGCCTGGCAGGTTCTACTGCAGTAACAGCTGTGTTCTGTGAGAAGGTATATTCCCTACCCAACAGCCAAGGCCCACAATGATATGCTATATTTGCATAAAGTTGAACTAAATTTCACAGGCTACTTACTTACTTACTCTTCCTTCACAAGGGTCATAGTTTGCTATTATCTTTATGTACTATAAGAACCGCTGTAGAAAAGGAAATCTGTTCATGTTTGGGAATAATGAAATTAATATTTGTAGATCCCATGCTTTTTAAAATATATATCTCACTGTATATTTATACCATATGTAATAGTCTTGTATTAACTGAAGTTTCCTGGAGTCAGGGCCTGAGACAGACTTGTATGCAGATGCTTTACTTGGGAGGCAGGAGACAAAGGGCAGGGAACTACTAAGCCCAAAGGCTGTATTAGCAGGCTGTGTGTTGTAGCATCAAGGGTTCGGTTTGGGACAAGCTGAGAAGCTTCCAGCCTTTGTTCCGCTGAAGGGTATGAGGCACGGTGACTGAGCACTGGAGAGGTTAAGTACGCTCTGAGGGCAGAAAGCCTGTAGGCTCTACAGCTTTGCATGGTTGAATACTCTCCAGTGTAGTGAGCAGATGAGCCTGAGCTTGTCTAGATTTGCTGAAATCCGTGTTCTGGGCTTGGGCTGAGGAGACCTGGCACAGGGGCACAAAGACCTCTGATGTGTTCTGCTCCTTGCCTTTCTCACATCGATTAGTGCCTTGCTTAGATCCACTACATCATTGTCAACATGGTGGCCACCAAATGGAGACTTGTTAGGTTTGGCTAAAGCTGCCTTCATGGTGTTTTAAGATGGACCTAAGGGTTTCTCCACTCATGATGAGCCAGAAAATGTTTTGCTGAGTCTAAGCCAAACTTGGAACTGGCCAGATAAGACAGGTATGGGCTGTGAAGTGGTGGAGCACCGCATCCTATACAGTTTTCAATCCAGACTTCTATCTGCTTGTAGTCTTGCCAGTCAAACCAAGAGCTACAAAATCATGTTCGTTGTAATCTAACAGTTTCAGAGATGTTAGAGCAGATGAGGAGCCAGAAAGGAAGTGCCGATGACTCCTGAGAGTTCTCGAGGGAAGTAGGAGAGAATATTCAGGACCCCTTGGTGTCCCTCTGCTTAAGGAGTTGGTTTCCATTTAGCATTGATGCCCTGCATTAAGCATCAAGTCCTTTTGGCTTCTGTCTTTTGGCTTTTGAGTCCAGTACTCATTTGTACTGGGAAGAGACCAGCAAGCATTAGAAGCCCCCGTAAAAACTGGAGTATCTCCAAGACTGCATCGAGTCCTATAAGTGGATTAGATCCAATCAGAGGCCTCAGCTGTCTGATTGGCTGAGAGAGACACTGGTAATAAGTGCACTTACTTAGGGGAAATTCGAATCTTGGCTCTCCAGAATTTGCAGGGACTTCATGTTCTAGCCTCTGCTTTTCTTGCCTTTGGAGGAATATGACATACTTCTTAAACCCTGGCAAGTTGAAGTTGGCAGTGGGAGCTATCAGATTTGCATCTGTCTGCATTTTTGGGTTATGTACATTAATATGTGAATGTATATGTGTGAATCAACTAAAATATTTGAAGAGCTTATTACATTGCCTACTTTTTTCTTGCTGTGATAAAACACCATGACCAAAGCAACTCATACATTTTGGCTTATGGTTCCAGTGGGATAAGACCCTACCGTGCCAGCGAACCCTGGCTGCAGAGGTAGGAAGCTGAGAGCTTGTATCTTAAACAGCAGAGAGACAACAGAGAAGGTGCGCTGGAAGTAGAGTAAGGCTGTGAACTCTAAAAGCCCATCCCAGGTAACATAATTCTTCCTGGCAAATGCTGCACCACTTCCCAAACAGTGCCACCAACTGGTGACCATATTCAAACACCTGAGCTCGTGGAGGACATTTCTCATTCAAAGCTCCCTAGAGCTCTGTTTAACTGACTGAAAGGAAAAAAAAAAAAGTATTCAAGTCTAGTTATTAATTATAGAATTTTCAAAACAATCTTTAATAACTTATTTTTATTTTATGTACAGTGTTATACTTCTTGCTTGTATGTATATGTGAGGGTGTCAGATTCCGTGAAACTAAAGTTAGTTTTGAGCTGCCACATGGGTGCTTGGAATCGAACTCTGGTCCTTTGGAAAAGGACCTTAACCACTGAGTCCTCTCTCCAGCCTCTTATTACAGACTTTTAAGTTAGACTTACTAGTTAAACAAACTGTAGCATACCCTTTATATATTAGGCCACAATGACAAGGGCTTAGCCATGCAGAGAAATGTACAAGAATGAATTCTTTCATACATAAAATTTATGAGAGTGAAAAGAGAGGAAAGGGATTTGTGTTTGTTGGAGTTGAGTCTCTACTTCTGTGATGTTTGTATTTGATCATTGTTAGATAGAATCTCCTGTTGTCCAGTCTGGCATGAAGCATACTGTCTGATAATGCTGGCTCTGAACTACTGATCTTCCTGTGTCCACATCCCAAATGCATACATTACAGGGATGCACAAACATGGCTGGCTCCATTTATGGTGCTTTGATATTTCCTTTGTTTGTTAATGAGCTGAGACCTACAAAAGTAGGACCTGCCACAGGGCTTCCTCAGTCCTTGGATGAATCTTATACAAGTTAAAACCAGTTAGCATTCCAGCTGGGATGGGGGAGAGGCTCACAAGGCCCTAGACCTGGTTGAGGAGCCACAGGTAGTTGGTAGCTGCAGTGGGGAGGGAGGGTCAATGTTCTTTAAGGACATGGCCATTGTTGGATGGCTCATGCTCTAGTGGTCAGCCCTATTCCCATATGCATGTGGGCAATACTAATTGGACTCGGTAGGTTATGTATTAAAAAGCAACAGAAGAAGATGTAAATTTGAGAGGGGAGATACTGAGGAGCCCCGAAAAGAATTGGAGGGGGTGGGGAGTGAGATGTGGATATGATCAAAATGTATTGTATTTGTGTATGAAATTCTCAAGTAAGAATAATAATAAAACAAAAGTTGTTTTATGTGGAAACATACTCCTAAAAATTACCTCAAAATTGCTGATAGAGTGTACTTCAAAGTGCTTACTATTTAGCCTTTTTTTTCACAAGAAATTAAAGTAGCTAAAAATGAAACTTCTTCTTAGCGTGTGATAAGCAAAACTGGAGATAATAATGGAAACAGAAGGCTAAGGTACTTTTAACGGGGCACATATACATAAGTCCATAAGATTAATCTAAGTCAAAGTATGTGTATTATTCAATAGCCTGGATGGGCTATATGAGGTTTTGTAGAGGCATTCTATACAATTACTATTTTCATTAAAGGGTTTCTAAATCTATAGGATTTTCCATGTGCGAAGGCTGTGGTGGCTTGAGAGAGGAATTTTCTCATAACTCGTGTATTTGAGTACCCGATTCTCTAGCAGGTGGCATTGCCCATGGTGACTATGGAACCTTAGGACATGCATCCTTCCTGGAGGAAATGTATTACTGAATGTGAGCTTTGAAGGTGTATAGTCTTGCCCACTTTCTATGGTGCAATTTACAGACCTCCAGGTTTTCATGTTAACTCTGTCACTGGGATACAAAGATCAAGTCCAGTGAATATTTCACAAGACATGTTTGGACCCCAAAGCAAATGGTTTTATTTGCTCTTTAGGCCGTATGATTACCATCACAGATTTCTGGCTGAATCGTACTAATAACACCTCTACAAGCAAGGGAGGTTTCTAACTTTATCTGTTTGTGATGGGTTTGCCTATTTTTTTCTTTTTCCTTCTTCCATGTTACAACCCCCCACCCTTCCCTGCTCTGCTATTTGCTGTTTACAATGAGTGACATGGTGTTCAACATCTGCTTTTAGTTGTCATCTTTTAGAAGATGACCAAAAGAAGTTGTTATGGGTTGGCCTGAAGCGGCCTCTGTACGTGCTTTAAGTTGAGCTTAATGGTCAGCTGCAAGCTAATTTACAGTGCATCTAGAACCTACTGTTCTCACGAGGAACTGAGCCTCATGGAACCCTGAGATGCAGACCATTATTCACACCATATTCAAGTGGAATAGATGTGAACTGTACCCAGTAGGCTGTTTGATCAGTATTTTTTTCTTTCAAAATAAATAGAAATGTCTGTGGTGATATAACGGTCCTCCAGAGCTTAGCTCAAGTGACACCATGTTAGAGGCACTATTCTGACCTCAGAACCCAGCACATTGGCACCAACACCTGCCAAAGCAGATACAAAGATCTAAGCCATGGAAGACCTAGTCTGTATCCAGGATCCAGGAAAGTCTCTAACTTACTTATGTAACCTTGCTTCTTGGCTTCTGTAGTTTTGCTTCTTGGTATTTGTTTTTGCTAACCAACATGTATCAACCAGGTTGTGTTAGGATCTTTTTTTGTGCATAACACAAAGCAAACCAGTCAACAACACAACCCAGGAAAGCTTGGGACGTCTAGATTTGGAAAAATTCCTTGTGCAGCCACTGGCTAGCAGTACAGACTTCCTATTTGGCTTTAGAAATACCTATGTGGTCACTGCCCAGCTGTGGCACATGCTTTTAATCCCCCATTTGGAGACAGAGGCAGTTGGATTTATGAGTGTTCAAAGACAGCTTGATCTACAGAGTGAGTTCTGGGACAGCCAGGGCTACACAGAGAAACCCTGTCTCGAAATCAGCAACCAAACAAAAAGTGTCTGTGTGGTTTCTGGTGGAATTACCACGCAGCAGAAGAGCAAGACATTCCAACCCTTGCAGAATCCTGCAGTTATGGCGGGTCATGGGGCTAGTCTGGGCTGATAGGATCTCCACGACAGGTTCAATGCCATGTGGATATAAATGGGCCTCTTTCCTTTCTCCTCTGACATGGCAGGGAGGGGGGAGCAACACAGCAAAGCAGATTGTTCCTCTGGTTGTTTGCAGGCACCACTGAGGAGGGGAAAGCCCCCAGCCTGCACTGTGACACGGTGTGATATCAGAACCTACCTGGGCAGTTTGGGAGTTGGCAACCTTGGATTCTCAGTCTTTCCTTATGGTTTATAATCTTCTTTTATCTAATCTGGTCTCTCTTAGATCAACCCTTTGATACTAGGAAATGACGTCATCTACAATGTGTTGGGCAGGGTATGCTGAGATGCCTATAGAGGTCATGTGTTCTCAACAATGGTATCAGCACATTTGTACCAAAATGTTATCATGGATATGCTATGCAGGAATTTATTTTTTTAAGTCATAACATTTGCAGCCAAAATTATTATTATTTTTTTTGCCAGCCACACACTTAAATTTTAATAATGAGTCAAAATTCTTTAGGCACTAGAAACTGTAGTTTATCCACCTTCCTTTGTTAACATTCTAAATAGTATATAAACATTATAAAACAATCTGTTTGTGAGCCAGGCTTGTGATAGGAACCATCAATTATACAGAGTGACGGGCCTTTTCCTATTTGTTTTTCTAGCCCCTTTCAGTCTCTGTCACTTGTCCTTTCTTGGTTAATCTATCCTAACCCTTGTGAAATAGGGATCAAAAAAAAGTACCAACTCAGTACTATCATGAGGTTTAAGAGATGACCCAAGCTCTCGGGAACCTTCAAACTCTAGGGGTTCCTACCCTTTGGTAGAGCTCCTTCTTGGGGCCTGGGCTGAGAAACAAGCGGATCTGTAAACCAAGCACACATATCTAAAGACCAAGTGAAGGTCTGGATGATAAGGTACATGGGCTTGTGAACATCACAAGCAACATCTAGCCTCAGGATTTCCAAGACTTCTAAGCTCCTGTCCCCTGTGGATGCCTCCCAGGTACCTCTCCATTCCCCTGCCACACCTAGAACAGTATGAGGGATACAGCAGAGGTCAAAGACAGAGTAACCAGCCCCAGTGGGGGTAAGGGGAGGGGTGTGAGGGAGAAACACTGTCCAAGCTACTGCAAAGTTGGTGACATTTGCTCTTGGGAGTGAGGATGGCAGCTGGAAGGTGAAGGGCAGTCCCAGCACTCAGTAGCTGTAGTAGTCAGGCTTGAAGGGGCCGTTAATGGGCATGCCCAGGTACGGGCCTGCTTCTCAGTCATCTTGGTCAGCTTCACATTCAGCTTGCCCAGGCGGGCTTCAGCCACTGCCTCATCCAGCTTCTTAGGCAGGAAGTGAGCCCCAACGGGGTACTTATCCGGGTGGGTCCACAGCTCAATCTGTGCCATCACCTGGTTCGTGAAGGAGTTGCTCATCACAAAGCTGGGGTGGCCCATGGCACAATCCAGGTTGACCAGACGGCCTTAGGCCAGCAAGATGATGCGGCGCCCATTCTTTAGCCAGTAGCGGTCCACCTGGGGCTTGATGTTCACCTTCTCCACAGCATTCTCATTGAGCCACTTCACATCAATCTCCACATCAAAGTGTCCAATGTTACAAACAACGGCATCATCCTTCATCTGTTCAAAGTGCCGACCGAGGATGATATCAACACAGCCTGTGGTGGTGACAAAGATGTTGCCCTCCTTACAGGCCTCGTCCATGGTGGCCACCTCATAGCCCTCCATGGCAGCTTGCAGTGCATTGATGGGGTCAATCTCGGTGATGATGACTCGGGCCCCGAAACCCCTCAGGGCCTGGGCACAGCCCTTGCCCACATCACCATAGCCTGCTACCACTGCCACCTTGCCCACAATCATCACATCTGTGGCCCGTTTGATGCCATCTATGAGGGACTCCCGGCAGCCATAGAGGTTGTCAAACTTGCTCTTGGTGACAGAATTGTTGACATTGATGGCAGGCACCTTCAGCATCCCATTGGCCATCATCTTGTAGAGGTTGTGGACCCCAGTCGTGGTCTCCTCAGAGATACCTCTGATGCCTGACAGAAGCTGTGGGTATTCGGTGTGGATTCGGTTAGTAAGGTCACCACCATCATCCAGAATCATGTTGAGGGGTCCATCCTTGAAGTGCAACGTCTGCTCTATGCCCCACAGGTACTCCTCATCTGTCTCGCCCTTCCAGGCAAACACTGGAATGCCAGCCTTGGCAATGGCAGCTGCTGCACGGTCCTAAGTAGAGAAGATGTTGCAGCTGGACCATCAGAGCTCCGCACCCAGGGCCACGAGAGTCTCGATGAGGACAGCGGTCTCCACAGTCACGTGCAGGCAGCCAGCAATTCGAGCACCCTTCAGTGGCTTGGAGGCCGAGTACATCTCCTGCATGTGCATCGGTCCTGGCATCTCATTCTCAGCTATGTCCAGGGCCTTCCATCCCCAGGCAGCCAATCCAATGTCAGTGACTATGTAGGGCAGTTTATCAGACATGCTGGCAGCGCTTCTGCTAGGAGTGATGAACTCAGTGAAGGGGGACGGGCGGCGCGGGGCAGGGCTGCAGCCAAAATTATGTTTAGTATATTACTTCATTTTCTAAGTATTTAGTTGGTTTACCATATAGAAAATAATTTCTACTCAGATTAATTCCTGAGTCACACAGGTTACTAACTCATGTCGTAGACATTTAACAACACATTCATTGAATATGTAACAGGACCATGCCTGTGTTTATATTCAGAGAGTAGAACATGATAGGATATTCCCCATCTGTTGGTGAAATGAACTAATTCAAGCCAGATTATATTATATAAGGCAGGTTTATTGGGGAGCTGCTTTAGAGCAAGCAAGTCAATTGCCCCAAGTACCAGGTGCCAGGGAAGTCCCGCCTCTGTCTGCCCTGTCCATCCATTGGCTGTAGGCATCTTTATTTACCCAAAAGAACCAACTGGGGGCAAGTTCCCAGAATCGACATGCAGGCACTCTAGTACAGTTTCAGGGGCTTAACATTTGTGATTCAAGCAGCTTCACAGCCCCTAGGCCAGAAAGTTCAAAGTTGGAAACAAAGTACTCCAGATAGGGACTGAGGGATGCTGGGAGAACCTGGAGGCCAGGTCTGCTTTGATAGGTAAAAGATGCACTTCAGCCCCCTGTTTTAGGGTCCTAAACCAAACAGAACACATAATATTGGAATAGGAACATACTCTGGTCGTTTGTGTTCAACTCTAACTCCGTCATATTCTGTATGTGAGGAAGTCTGCGAGCCCCTCAGCCTCCCTGATTTGAGCTTGTCATGGGACTTGAAGACATTCCTATCTGCTGTGGCTGGAGCAGGTATGTAAAGCAACACTCCCAATCGGTGATTTCCTCTGTCTGGGCAGGGGAGGGTGTGTGTGTACGTGTGTGTGTGTGTGTGTGTGTGCGTGCATGTGCAAAAACCTTGCCTTTGGAGACAGACCTGGGGCTCTCCAAGGCCAGGCTGTCTGGTTAGCAAGGCCCAGGGAAACACCTATTACTGCCTCATCAGCACTGGGATTGCATCACATGCCTCCATGCCTTATCTTGCATCCTTAAATTTCTATGTAGGTTCTGGGGTTCAAGCTCACTCCCTCACAATTATACAGCAAGTGTTGGTTCATCGCTTAGAATGAGGCAAAATAGTCAGTGCCAGACATAAGCAGAGGGAGGGAGGGAAGGAGGAAGGGAGGGAAGGAGACGGAGAGGGAGAGGGAGAGGGGGAGGGGGAGGAGGAGGGGGAGGGAGAAGGAGAGGGAGAGAGAGAGAGAGAGAGAGAGAGAGAGAGAGAGAGAGAGAGAGAGAGAGAGAGAGAGAGAGAGAGAAAACATGTCTCCTTGGGGAAGCATCAGACTATCCTGCCAGCATGATGTGCCTATGAAAGTTGAAGCACTTACATTCTCTGCATTTTTCAGAAGATGATAGTGAGGCAAGGCGAAGTCAAATGGCTAAGATCAGACAGCAGATGGAGAATCAGGAGCCAATGTAAACACCAATGAGCTTTACCTCTTTTTCTTCATCTATGGTTACTGTCAGCCCTGAACCCGCAAAGAGTGAGCCACACGGGCATTCAGGCACCTGGTCAGAGCTCTCACATTCCCACCTTCCTAAATGCTAAGTAAGCAATCACAAACACCATGAAAACCTCATATCCACAACCTTCTGCGTTCCATGAGCAAAGCAGTGTAGTTCTAATGCAAGGTTTTTTGGTTTTTGTTTTTCTAATTTCTATTTTATTTTTTTAAGATTCATTTATTTTTATGCCTGAGTACTCTACTGTATGTACACCTGCAGGCCAGAAGAGGGCGCCAGATCTCATTACAAATATGCTGTGAGCCACCATGTGGGTGCTGGGAATTGAACTCAGGACCTCTGGAAAAGCAGTCAATGTTCTTAACTGCTGAGCTATCTCTTCCTGATGCAAGTTTTAAAAGTCCATTTTTCTTGAAGTGTTTTCTTCCCCTCCCTGTCATTACTGGAAAGACCAGCACACCAGAGAGAAGAGATATGGTCATGAAAATCGCTCTCTCCATCCAGCTTGTGTGGCCAAATTTTTGCAATGATTTCACTCTGAAAGCAGCTACTAAATTCTGTTGACATTCCGTTTAACCCCCACGGGAATACTCTTCAGATCTTCTGCGTAAGGGACAGTAAGTACAGCCCATGCCACAGGGTTTGGACACAGTTGCATCACAATCGCTGCCAACTTACCTGCCAGCTGGCAGTAATCAACCCGGCTAGTAGTGCCTGACCATCAGGTATAGTTGCAGAGGAAGTGAATGGCCTTTTTTACCTTCCGGAAATCCTCCTAGAAAATTCATTCTTGTCAATTATTCCTTCACTAGACTAGTTCAGTCCTCTACCTGCCTTCACAATAACCATCCGTAACTTCCGGCTACGTGTGTGCTCCCTTTCCCTACCCTGAGATGTTTTGGAAATATTAGCACACATCATAAAGATAAATGAGTAAGTTTCATCTTTTCTCAAGGTAGACAGCAACATAATGCAGAAATCTGTATGCACAGGGAATGTTTAAGGAACTGCTGCTATGCAGAACAAAAAGTGACTGAACAGTTGTATCCCTTTCGGTAGTCAGTGGCATAACCATAACTTCCTGAATCTATAGGAGATGCTGCAATCAGTGGGGCATCTGCAGTCAGATATATATACATGTATGTATATATATGTATATGTGTAAGTGTATGTGTAAGTGATTGTGTATGTGTGTGTGTGTATCTCTATTGCATCTTTTAACCCAGAGAGGCAACATTTCAAGCTGCAGACGCTTTGCTCTGTGCCTCTCATATGGAGCCACTTTTCTCTAATACCTGTTTTTCCTCTGCAGAGCAAGGTGCCTTTCCCATCGCTTGGGCTCTCCCCAAATGCTCCTACCAATTGAATGTGCTTGACCTCTTTGAAAAGTGGTCCTAGTAGATTTCCCAGATTCCTTTGTAGTTCACCATGACCAGTGACTGACCAATGGGGTGTGAACAAATTGAAAATGTTCATGACTCTCAAGCACTGGACTGCAGAAGACCTTGTGTGCCCCAACTCAGCTTCCCTCCTCTATCTGCCAGCAGGATTCAAGGACTAGGTGTTATACTGTGCTGTGGCTAGGGATGGAATAGCCCTAAACAGAAGAGGAGTTGATCCTGAATGACCACACTGAGAGGGGTTCCTTGGAGCATAGCCTATGTTGCAACAGGCATGACAAACAATAGACTTATACATTGTTAGGCAGCTATGATGACCACTACACTACAGAAACACACTATAGACTTTTACATTGTTGAGCAACTAAAGTTGGGTCTTTTTAAGTAGCAGCGGATGGTGCCTCATGTATGATTGTGTTAGTGTTATGAACATAATTTAATGTGTTGTCCTTTGGGTCAGATTTAAATAAATGCCAATATCAGGCCTGGAGAGATGGTTCAGCAGTTAAGAGCATTGGTATCTCTTCCAGGGGATCTCAATGCAGATCCCAACTCCCACTCCTATTGTGGCTCACAACCACCTATACCTCCAGCTTCAGGGTATCCAGTGCCCTCTTCTGGCTTCTGTTGTCACTGAATACACATGGTCATATACATACATCATTCATACACACAAAGATTATAAATTTTAAGAAAAAAGTTAACATCACTTGAAAATTATTTCTATTGTCTTGAATAAAACTAAAGTACTACCAAGAACTGGCGAGATGGCTCAGCGAGTAAGAGCACTGACTGCTCTTCCAAAGGTCCTGAGTTCGGATCCCAGCAACCACATGGCAGCTCACAACCACCTGTAATGAGATCTGACGCCCTCTTCTGGTGTGTCTGAAGACAGCTACAGTGAATTATGCCTGAGCGAGCGGGGCTGGAGGGGGTGGGGCTGGAGGGAGCAGGGCTATCCTGAGTTCAATTCCCAGCAGCCACATGATGGCTCACGGTCATCTGTACAGCTACAGTGTACTCATACAAATAAAATAAAAAAATAAAGTACTACCAAATTAAGTGAAACCAAAGTACTTTATACTGGATTAGAAATTTATCTAACATGATTTTTTTCTAACATGATTTTTTATGCCTCATCTATCAATAGATGAAATGTGTTGAAATATTTTGATAAATAGCTCATGATTTCCTGTCCTATTTATGAATCTTCAAGAGTTTTGTATCAAGCTAGTTTTGTGACTCCGAACTTCCACAGAAATCAGTTTTATATTTAATCCAGAATGTTTGGTTGTTGCCTGGTATCCACCAAGTAATAACACAAGCACTTGCTTTTAAAACCAAAACCAAGATGAGATGGAAGGAAAGGACCCTGGAATTCCTGCCCTTGGGTCTGAACAAACAAGGAGGGCTCATGTTTGGCATTCCATAATAGATTTTCTTGTCTTTTTCTCTTGCGGCTTCTGCTGTAGGAAAAAGGAAGGAAGGGATGCATAAAACAATTTAGTACTTAAACACTGAAGATGGGTGGAGTTTTGTCTGATGCTCCACAGGAAAGCTAGCACTCCGCAGGCGTGCGGATGGATGGGACAGCAGTCTGCTGAGGGGAGCAATACAAACGGAAGAGAGAGAGATGGAAGAGGTCTTGTCAGGTTCTGCAATGTCAAATGGAGCGAAGAGCAGTTCTCGAAGAGGGACCCATGCAGGAGTAAGACAGGCATGCCCTCAAAGAAAGCCACCTAAGTGTCACAATGAGCAATGGGGGATTGTGTTCAAATCCTAACCTACTCGAGGGCCTGGTAAGTCTTCCTTCCTGACTATACAGTACGAAAACATTTCCTTTGACACCAACCACCATACTGTTTACTTATTAGTCAGTATGTTTAATCTCGGTTGGAAAACAAACACATTGTTCCAGCCAAGTTCAGTTTCCTTTATGTGAACAGTTTCCCATGCCCCATGCTTCACCACGTAGGTACCTAACAGTCACAACACTTGGCTGCCATCCCAGTGAGGGTAACACAAAAGGAAAGCCAGGATGGCTAACCATATGGTCAACTTTGAATTTAGAACCACTCAGACACGATACCTCTGAGCATGCCTGTGAGGGCGTTACCCACAAGGCTGAAGTAGAGCCTTACCCCACAAACAAACTATACCATTCCATCGGCTGAGATCCCGGACTGAACTACAAGGATAAAGCAAACAGATCCCCAGAAGCCTTCCTCTGCTTCCCAAGCGTGGGTGTGCCATGAGCCTCCTGCTCCAGCCTTCCATCCTTCAGCTTCCTGGAGTTGCCCTTGTCATGTGTCTTGCCACGGCAATAAGAAAAGCAATCCATGCAGAAGGCTTTAGGCTTGGGACTTTTGTGTGTGCAATGCATTTAGCCTCAGGTTCTCCGCAACTGGCGCCATGCTCCTACATAGCTTTGCTACACCTGGACTGACTCCTCCATTTTGCTCCCTGATTTGTTCAGATAACTCTCTTCCATGATAGATCAGTTGAGAATTCCAAGTCCTTGTCTTCAACCCTGTCCTGGCTTTGGCTTTTGAAACTGATGCTTATGTTAACATTAATGAATAGATTCTTTTTTTCCCTTTATGCCCTTTCTTTTCTTTTTTTTTATTAGATGTTTTCTTTATTTACAATTTCTTCTTTCCTAGATTCCAGAATAGATTCTTAGTGCCATAGTTTAAATGAGAAATGTCGCCATAGGTTCAGACATTTGAGTACTTGGTTCCCAGTTGGTGGCGCTGTTTCAGTCCTACTGGAGTCTGTCTACAGGGTGAGGCTTTGAGAGCTCAGAGCCTTACCCTTCTTCTAGTTCATTCTCTCTGCTTCCTGCCTGTGTTTGAGGATGTGAGCTCTCAGCTTCCTGCGCTCCTCCCTCCATGCCTGCCCCTCCCTGCTGTGTCTCCCTGCCAGGATGAACTTTTCTTGCTCTTGAGCCAAAAGCCAAAATAAACTCTCTTTTCTATAAATTGCCTTGTTGTTTTATCAGCAACAGAAAAGTTAACTAATATCCTTGGCAGCAATCAATCATTGCAGTTTAAATATAGCACTGTTCCGAAGGAGTTCAGAATCGCAAAACAAGCTTGAGAGGAACCGCTTGGGACTTGTACATAGACCATGTTGCCACCTGGTTCCTCCTCCCACCCACCCACTTTCTCTTGGTCATTTCCCCTTCATCTTTTAGCTTTCTTCTCTTTTCCCTTTATTGAAAATAGATTTCCCCCCTCACACAATACATCCTGATTATGAGTCCCCCAGTTCCTCCACGCTTCCCCATCTCATCCAGATACACCCCACTCTCTGTATCTTAGAAAACAAACAGATTTTTAAGGGAATATAATATACAATATATAATGCTAAAACAAAGATTGCACGTTGGAATAGGACAAAGCGAACAGAAAGAAAAAGAGCCTGAGAGAAGGCATAAGACACAAAGACCCACTCAATTCCACACTCTGGCATCTCATAGAAACATTAGTCTGGAAGTCATAATACACATACAAAGAACTTCTACTGTAAAAACAGAGAAGAAAACAATATAGAAATAAATTAAATTTTAAAAAAGCCTGGACATAATATTGTGATATAAGGATCCTCCAAATATGCCATGTAATTCATATTTTTGTTGCCTGTCTACTGTTGGGCATACAGCCTACCCTCCAGTGAGACTCCCTTTGAGGAAGCTAAATTTTTATTTTCAAGTGGAGAGAGCTCCAGGTTAGGGTTGGGGCATGTGTCTACTTCTCCTCTCAGCTCTAGGACCCCCTCCTGGTGCAGACACTTGCAGGCTCTGTGCATGCTGCCTCTGTCTCTGTGAGTTCACACGTGTGCACATCCGTCATGTTGATTTACAAGGCCCCATTTCTTGATGCCCTCCACCATGCGTGTCTGTCTCTTACCCTCTTCCTACTTCCTTTTTCCAAGGGGTTTCCCTGAGCCCAAGAGGAAGGGGACTTGGTGGAGACACCCTGTATAGGGCTGAGTGTTTCAAGGTTCCTCATCCTCTTGTTAATGTCTAGCAGTGGGTCTCTGGATTTATTCCTATCTGCTGCAGCTTCTCTGTTGATGGTTAAGTTAGGCACTGTGTATAGCAAAATGTCATTAGGGGTCACTTTACTGTTAGCTTTGTTTTTACAACAAAAGTATTTAGTTTTTCCCTGGCATATCTAGTCTCAGGTTCTTAGTCAGCCACTCGCTATTGAATATGAGAGTGGGCCTTAGCTCAAACCAGTCATTGGTTGGCTACTTCCACAAGCTTTGAGACACCAGTGTACTAGCATATTGTAATGGTTTGATTGAAAATGGCCCCCATAGACTCACCGAGAGTGGCATTATTGGAGGTGTGACCTTGTTAGAGGAAGTGTGTCACAAGTGGTAGGCTTTGAAGTTTCGGGCGCTCAAGCCCAGCCCAATGTCCCACTCTCTTCCTGCTGCCTGTAGATCCAGGTGTAGAACTCTCAGCTCCTCTCCAGGACCATGTCTGTCTGCATGCCACCATACTTCCTGCCATGCTGAAAATGGACTAAACCTCTAAACTATAAGCCAGTCCTAATGAAATGCTTTCCTTTATAAGAGTTGCCTTGGTCATGGTGTCTATTCACAGCAATAAAACCCTATTATGACACCATTGAAGATCAATGGGTTTGTGGCTGGGAGATTTATCTGGCCACCTTTAGTCGCTTATGCTATATCTAACCTCTGTGGTTCTATGGATTGTTATGTGGTTATCATTGACTTAAGAGCTAATATCCACATATAAGCAAATACATACTATATTTGTCTTCCTGGGTCTGGATTACTCCACTCAATATGGCTTTTTCTAGTTCCATCTATCAACCCCCAAATTTCTTTCTTTCTTTTTCCTTTTTAATGGCTGAGCTTGTATAAATGTACCTCATTTTGTTTGTTTGTTTTAAATCCATTATTCTGTTGACATCCAGGCTGTTTCCAATTTCTGATTATTATGAATTGAGCAACAATGAACATCGTTAGGGAAGTGTCTCTGTGATAGGAGGCACTTGGGTATATGCCTGAGTGGTATAGCTGGATCTTAAGGGAGATAGATTCTTATCTTCCTGAGGAGTCACACTGATTTCTATTTACAAATATAGTGGTTTGAATATGCTTAGCGCAGGGAGTGGCACTATTTGGAAGTTTGGCCTTGTTGGAGAAAGTGTGTCACTATGGGCATAGGCTTTAAGACCCTTGTCTTTGCTACCTGGAAGCCAGTATTCTCCTAGCAGCCTTCACATAAAGATGTAGAACTCTCAGTTCTTCATGCGCCATGCCTGCCTAGATGCTGCCATGTTCCTGCCTTGTTGATAATGGACAGTATCTTTGAACCTGTAAGCCAGCACCAATTAAATGTTTTTTTTATACGAGTTGCCATGGTCATGGTGTCTGTTCACAGCAGTAAAATTCTAAGGCAGCAAGTTTTCACTCACACCAGCATTGGATGAGTGTTGCCTTTGCTCCACATCCTTGCCAGCATGACCTGTCACTTGTATTATTGATCTTAGCCATTCTGATCCATAAGATGAAATCTCAAAGTAGTTTTTGGTTTGCATTTCCCTGATGACTAAGGATGCTGAACATTTGTTTAAGTGTTTCTTGGACACTTGAGTTTCCCTTTTAAGTATTCTCTGTTTAAATCTGTACCCCCTTTTTCAATTGGGTTATTTGTTTTCTTGATGTCTAGTTTTCTGAATTCTTAATGTATTTTGAGTATTGGTCCTCTGTCGGATGTGGAGTGGGTAAAAGTCTTTTCCCATTCTGTTGCTGCTGCTTTCTCTAAATGATCATGTCCTTTATGGATGCAGAGGCTTTCCAGTTTCATGAACTTCCATTTATTGCTGCTCTTAGTGCCTGTGCTAATGGTGTTCTGTTCAGAAAGACTTCTCCTGTACCAATGAGTTCAGGCTATTCTCTGCTTTCTCTTCTATCTGGTTCGGAGTATCTGGTTGTATATTGAAGTTTTTTGTTGTTTTTGTTTTGTTTTCAGGTTTATTCAAAAATATGGCATAATAGATTAAACAGCTCCACGTGGAGTTTTGAAATTCATCCCAACCGTAGGCTGAGTGACCTGAAGGTTAGAGAGACGGCCAACGCCCAGAAGCTTCAGCATTTCCTTCGTGTCAGGATCTACCTCAGTGATCTCCTGATCTAGGGTGGAGACCTCGGGAACATAATTATCTCTCCTCTCTCTCTCCTTCCTGCAACTGGATAGAGATGCCTCTCACGGGACCCCTCTGAATCCGCTTCATCAGATGTGTGACATAGCCGGCTATCTTGTTCGTTAGTTTCTTGCTGGGGATAATGGCGATCTCCTCGCACACACGCTTGTTGGTGTGGAAGTCATTACTCAGGTGCGTGTAGTACTTCTCAATGATGACCCGGGGCTGCTTTCTTCACAGTCTTGGTGCAAACGCGACCCGTGTTGGCGGGTCTCGGTAAAAGCTATAATTGAAGTTTTTGATTCTTTTGGAGTTAGGTTTTGTGCCTTCCTTCTTCCTTTCTTCCTGTCCCCTTTCTCTCTCATCTTCCTCTCATGTCTCTTTCTTTTCTTCCTCCTCATCCATCTTCTACCTTACCTGCAGCCACCTCACTTCTCCTACTCCTCTTGCTTTAGTTTTCACCTTTCTTCTTCTCGTTATTCTTTTCTTATCTTTTTTAAAAATGATCACTTCAATTCTTTCAATGTTTATTCTACCCAATAAAAAATAAAAGAACCTGACCCTCAGTGTAGTTTATCCAAGTAGGCCCTAGTTGTTTCCAGAAGAGTTCTGTTCTCTTAAACGAAGACTGCTAATGCCACCCCCCTTTTATTGATGAGCACAACAAATGTGGTATCAAACAGGAGCGAGGACCATTTACAGGAATCTCACAAGTGAGGAAATAGATTTTAGCCCCTATTGACTCTGAACATCACACAAAGCCACCATCATATGTTATCAGTCTCTATCCATGGATTGATCTCAATATTTTTGAGGGGAGGATGTATTCTTTTCAACACTTCATTGTTTTTAGCAAAGTATCTTAGATCTAACCACCACTTCTTATACTTCATTGTTTTTAGCAAAAGATCTTAGGTCTATGTGTGCACTTTTTATGCACACATACATGTTCTGAGTCAGGGGCATGAGTGGGTCACAAAGGAAAGATAGAACACACCACATATCCAAAGTCTGGTAAAATTATTACATTGTTTTCCTTAAATTTATGTTAGTTCTAAAGAGACTGAGTGCACAGTTTGTACACAGAGTAAGTACATTGTTCTGAGTGATATTATAGCACATTGTTAAGTTGGTTGTAGGTTTAGGTGAAAGTTTGCTTTGTAAAGGTAAGTTTCAAATAGCATTTTTCAGAGGAAAATCTATTACCACATTAATCAATTCTCAAAGGCTTTTAAATATATATATATTTTTATATATATATACACGTATATATGTATATATACATATCTTCTTGATACTAAAAATACATAACACTTGCATCAATGAGGATTACATTTGGCTAAATATAATGGAAAAATCCAAAGTGAGAATTCATTGTTCCACACTAAACCAGCTGGAATTTGGCAGTGACTACTCCATAGCATCATAAACCTGACACAGGGCGAGAGGCCAAGACACCTGGTAAGGTCCCAAATCAGGTGAGTGCACAGAGTTTGGACTGCTGGGAAGTTGTGGTAAATTTTGTAGCCTCACCAGTGGAACTCTGAGTAACTTCTGATTTTAACTCATTTTGAACTCACCTTTCTTCTTATCTTCTCATTTCTCAGGCTTCTTAGACTCCTTTGTTGGCTTTCTCTCTTCCTGCAGCAACCATGGAAAGAAACACTCTACTTAGTCTTATTCCTAGGGAAGACAGCAGATGTCACTTGGAAGACTCCGCCTTTGAGGTGGAGCAGATGCCTGCTTACAGCCTTTGCATAAAGTCATGAAGCATGGGGAGAATTAGATTGGAAGTGGTACATCTAATGATTGAGAAATGCCATAAGGACAGAATGCATATGGATGCTGGCTTCCTGTCATGTTCTTTTCTTGGCATACAGCATCTCCAAGAATACAATCCATAGGTAGACATCCGAGTACAGAGAGCTTCCTTGAGATTAAAATGAATTCCCATAGGAATATACAATACAAATAAGATAAAAATAAAAGCATCGAGTATTCCTTCTTTACAGTTTGGACTTGGGTCTGGTTGGGTGGAATTGTACAGACTGTTAATCTTAGCACTTAGGAGGCAGAAGCAGGTGAAGCTTTCAAGGCAGCTTGCTTTACATAGTGAGTTTTGGCCATCATTGCTACAGATCAAAAACAAAACAAAACAAAACAGAGAGCCCACAAAACAAAAATCCAGGAGTTCACTTGATTTTCCTTGGCAACTTCAATAATTGAGTTTTCTCCAGGGTCTAAGGAGCCCCCTGATTATGAAACAAATCCTGCTGGTTTCCTTAATGAAGTTATGTCTCTTAGATAAAGTTTCCTTTTTCCTTCCTTCCTTTCTCTCCCCCTCCTCTTTTTCTTCTCCTCCTTCCTTCTTCTCCCTGTAAGTACGGGACCAGAACCTTCTTTGGGCATCAATATAAAAAGGAGACAGAAGTTAGTTTTCACCAAATCCCTTGACTGTCAGAAAACTATCAGTCATAATAATCATAATATTGTTTTTCAAGCTAGAAAGGATGCTTAGACAATCCAGGTCTTTACTTTATTGTTTTCAAAAATAAAAAGCAGAAGTTTTAATTGATAGGTAATAATGGTTCTTCAACCAAAGAAACAGTCTTTTGGGGCTGGGAAGTGACTCAATGCATAAAGTACTTTCACAAAGATGTGAACACTCAAGTTAGGATCTTCAGAACCCAGATAGATCTGAATGCAGTGGAGTACATCTGTAATCCCAGTGGTCCTCCAGAGGCTGCTGGGATACCTAGTTAGTTTGGCATCCACAACATCAAAATGAGAGACCCTGTCTCAAACAAAGTGAAAGGCAAGAATCAACACCAAAGGTTGTCCTTCAACCTCCTGCATGCACACATACATATAAACATCCAAGCATACATACACATAAAGATTAATATAATTTGAATGATTCAGGGTTTCTAGAGGAACAGAATCCTCTCTCTCTCTCTCTCTCTCTCTCTCTCTCTCTCTCTCTCTGTGTGTGTGTGTGTGTGTGTGTGTGTTTGTGTGTGTGTTTATACAGATTACTTTCAAATGTAAACATCTGTCTCACACCTGGGGGGCTGATAATCCAATAGTTGTTTAGTCTTTGATGTGAATGCCTCAGCGGTCTGAGTTCCCACCACAGAGTCTGGCTCCTATTGGAGATACTGACAACCCATAGTTGTTCAGTCAATGAGACTGGATACCTCATTATTCCCAATCTAGCTCCAAAAATCTGCAGGATTCTTGGAGAGCTCTTGGTCCTTAGTCAAGGGTAGAAACTTAGAACTGCTGGTTCCGATATCAGTGAAGGAATCAGCAGAAGCCACAGGATAAATTAACCTGGCAGTGATGTGGAATGACAAGAGACCAAAAGGGCTTCCATTTTAACATTCTCTGGGACCTAAACAAGATTCCAGACAGATCAGGAACAGTAAAATAAGCCTCAGCCAACACTACACAAGCATTTATATACAAGAACCATTGGTTAATAATCTTACCATATCCATGGTGAATTACCATATCTGCCCTTTAATAAAAAATCCTATTTACCCATCTCTGTCATAAGGATAAAATCCCTTTGGTGATTCTGTATTAAAGGTAAAATTTCTTAGGTTCCCATGTGTAACCAGATTCCTACATTTTTCAATATTAACTTGGCTAAAAAAACATTGCATGAGGAATACTTACTTCCCATAGAAACACTGAAAAAATACAAACATATACCAAAAGGAAATTAAAGCCACCTGCAATTTGGTCTCTAGAGAAAACCATGGAGATATATTCTACATATTCTTGATGTGCATTATAAACATACTTTAACCTAACAACAGGATTTTAATTTTTTTGGTATGCTACTTTTCATTAACCTTTTGAAGCAGATTTTAAGATCATGTATCTCATCTTGTTTTGTGTTTACAGAAGGACAGGGTTGGAGTCATACCTGGTAAGCTGCTGAAACGCATTCCAGAAAATGCAAAACCTAATCTAAATTTTACATCCCAAACCACTGACCTTGCTTGAAAAAAAAAATTCATTTGGCTGTAGACATGGAGAGATATGAAGCCCTTCCGCTGTTCAAATCTGATGGTATTATCAACTCCTATTTTAAGCTTGTTTATGGAACTAAAATAATACTGAACTTAGATATATAAAGGTGATTACGGTAGGAGAAATTTGACCTTGGAGGGGGGGGAACCTTGTCTGTATAAAGAGAAGTCTGGAATGTTTGAAAAACCATAAGCCAGTCAATTTCTTTTTGATTTATTATAAACCTGAGTAAACAAGGCAGGCGGATCTATTTTATTTTAAAAGTTGAAAATGAAGTGCTGGGGCTCTCCAAAATATTTTTAGGAGGTGCCTTTTGATGCTATTGGTTGCATCATGGCTCTGCTTTGTCATCATGGCCCTGCCTACTATCCTCCACACAACCCAACTGATCAAGCTGGTTCTTCACCTTCCTTCACCCTCATGGCCGGAGGATCTCAGTCCCACATCCATATTTTTATGTTTGGTTTCCCATGGACAGTCCATTATCCCTCATTCTTGTTCAGTCATGACTTTCAGGTTGAACTACCTTGCATCCTCAGTGCATCCCCTCTCCCTGCACACCTGTTGTCTTTATCAGGATTACACTGACTGATAAAGCCTCTATGAAGACTGAGGAGCCTCTCTGGCTCCTCCCATTTTTGGGTACCTTGGATTATATTTCTACTAGCCTCATGACACAGCCATGTGAACATATTACAAGGAAGAGATCGGAGAATATCTGTTGGTTTACGAATGATTGGGGAGGGCTATGGTTTGAATGATTGTCACCCAAAGAGCCATATATTGAAGATATGATGCCCCAGTGTGTGACACTACTGAGACACAGGGGAACACTCAAAGCATAGAGACTTACAGGAGGCCCTTAGATCCCTGGATGTGTGCCCCTAAAGGGAATAATGAGACCCTAGTATCCCCTCTTTCATGCTCTGACCATGAGGTCAGTAGATCTTCACAGGTAGTCACTTCTGCTGCAATGGTCAATCTTGTCACAGCAGAAAGTATTAGGGCCAATGGATCACACAATGAAACGCTAAAGCCTTGAGCCAAGTTAACCTTTTGCTCTGTCTCTTTGTTTCTTTATTGAGAAGCTGAAGACACTTGGGTAAGCCCAGTGATTGAGTGTGTTGGGGTCAGGGAGGCAGGCAGAACCCTGGGTTGATCTGGCCTAGTAGAGCTGATGAGCTCCAGGTTCCAGGAGAGGCTGAGCATCTACACACGGATCCATGGTGAGGTAGGATGATCAGGACATTCAACTTTGATGGATACAGATGCCCAGTAATGTCATTTCTTTGATGATCCCATCTTCCTCTTTCTTTATTCTTTCTTATGTAGGACTAAAAGAAATTATTTTTGTAAGGCCATATTTTAAAATTAGAAGAGCCATACAATTTGAGTTTTTGTATGTACATATTTGTGTGGGTGTGTATACATGTGTATGTGTGCATCTATGAGCTTGTGTGTATTGAGTCAGAAGTCTACATTGGTTTCTTGTGTGTGTGTGTGTGTGTGTGTGTGTGTGTGTGTGTGTGTGTGTATGATGGTAGCTAAGACACTTTTAGGAAAGAATTTGGAAACCTATACCAAAATCTGCAAAAATTTGGCTCATGAGTTCTGCTCCTTGAGACTTTGAAATACAACATTTTAGGTGTGTGAAATGCTGTTTAAGCTCCAGATATAGTACATAATACCATGTATCAGGGGGCAGAGAGAGGAGTTCATAATAGTAAGACAAAATAATACAAAAAAAAAACCAAACCAGAAACAAATAATTAGTTAACAAATTGGGAAAATCCAAATCATGAATTACCATGAAACTATTAGCATTTGAGTGACATGGTAGCAGAAGCCATGTAGCTTAGTCAGTAGAGTGTTCACCTTTAATTCTACAAGTCCTGGATTCCATTCCCAACAGTATATAAACCAAGTATGGTGGTGCAGAGAGGTAATGCTGACACTTGGGAGGTAGAGGCTGGGATATTCGAAGTTGAAGTTCATCTTCCACTACAAAATGGGTTTAACAGCCTGGGCTACTAGAGACCTTATCTCAAACAAAATTAAAGAAATAAAAGAAGCAAGAATAATGAGTGTTAATTTACAGCTTAGAGACTATAGTTCCTAATACTAATGCAAGAATGCATGCATATGCACAGGCATGGATGCACACACATGTGTGCACGTGCATGCAGCATTCAGGTGGCTATGTAAGATAATTAATATGTTAATTAGCTTTGTTGTAATAAACATTTCATAATGATGAGAGACACACAGAGAGACAGAGAGACTTATGATTGATGAACGAGTTCTCTTCTTAGGAATGTTGTAAGCTAAATATTTAAAGTAGATAATGAGTCACTTCTTGATCAGCATCAAGTTAGGGCCAAGTAAGCCAGGGAAAGCTGAAACCTATTCCATTAAAATTTAATAATGGGGGGGAGGGGCTGGAGCGATGGCTCCGAGGTTAAGAGTACTGACTGCTCTTACAGAGGTCCTAAATTCAATTCCCAGCAACCACATGGTGCCTCACAACCATCTGTAATGGGATCCAACACTCTCTTCTGGTGTGTCTGAGAACAGTGACAGAGTACTCACATACATAAAATAAATAAATAAATCTTCAATTCCTAAAGCTTACATATACAGCACAACTCCTGTACCTAAGACTCAAGGAATACTGTGGAAGAGAGTGTGGAAATATTGTAGGAGCCAGAGGATCAGGGAATTTGCTGGGAGATTTCGGCTCCTAGGATTGTCAGAAGCTACACCCACAAAGTTTGACCAACCTTTATAAACATGAGCTGAACAAGGACAATAGACATGCCAAAGTGGAAAAGTATGAAGACCCAAAGTAGTCATCCTCACAAAGAACTCTAGACAATTAAGGAATGCTGGCAGTGGGAGAACCAGTCTTCCTCAGTGGAGCACACCATTACTAAATGGTCAGCCCTGAAAACATACATACACATTACACTATATAGACTGGCTCAATACTTTCACTGATGCCCAGGCCAGGAAAAGCAACACAAAATTGTGCTTTCAACTAATCATTAAGTTTTATTAAGTTTTTAAACAATGATGGGTATCTTAGACTAGTAAGGTTATGGCAGAATCTTTGTATCTTTGTAGTTCAAATTTTTTTCTGATTACTTTGTTTATGAATAAGAATTTGTTATATATGAATCCTCTTGTATTCAAAACCACGTCCGACTCATAGTTTCTGTATCCCAGGCAATTGTATTTATCTGGGGCACAAAAGGCTTGGTGCAATAGTCCTGTGGCTTTGTGGAAGCCAGGTCTAAGCCTCATGGTATTTGTTTGGTTTTTGTGACACAAATGGTTCAGTGGGCTAATATACATCCTACAGCCATTAGGCAGATATACACAGAGAAAACTTCTCCATTGCTCTTTAAGTAGGAGTTAACATGGTTTAGTTTGAAATAAGTATTTTGGGCTTAAAAATATGTTACGCAATATGTTAATTATATAAATATAAACATATAATATAACATAATAAATATACAAACAATATAAACTAATACTATTAAATATATTAAAATAAATACTAAAAATAAAACAATAAATGCCAGTTAAGGGTTCCTCATTTGGAAACTTGAGGTCTGAGATTTAAAATATATATATATATATATATATATAATTTTGTACATATGTGTGTATTCCTGAGTCCATACATGTACATCACATACATGGTGCCCAATGGAGGATTAAAAAGGGTGTCGAATCCCCTGGAATTAGAATTACAGAAGGTTGAGAGTTGCCTGAGCAAAGCACTGGGAACTGACCTCAGGTCCTCTGCAAGAACAGCAAGTAGTCTTAACTGCTGAGCAATCTCTGCAGAGCCACACAGCTGGAACTTTTTGAGAACTGACACGCCTCTCACGGGAAACTCCATTGGCAAGCTCATGCAGTAGCAGTAATGGTTTTGTATGCACTTGACATCAGGCTATGTGTGTCAGGTGAATGTGAAAAGTAAGTGAATTTCATGTTTTAACTTTGTCCTTACCCTTAACACATCCCATTATGTATTCACAAATATTCCCAAATCCTCAAACAAATCCCTCAAATCTCAAGTTCTCTGGGCTTACACATTCTGAATGGGAAATCCTCAGGCATTCTGGTGTTGGAGATGCAACACATGGCCTGTGCAGACTATGTAAGCATCACACCACTGAACTACATACCCAGCCCCATCAGTACTACTGGAAAGCCAAATGCTTCAACAGCCACAGGTATGTGCCTAACATAATTTTGCTCCTTGGACCATGTAGGCTTGGAGGTCTAGCCTTATCTCTTTCCTCCTCATGGTCCTTCCTGCTCTATTTTCTCTCTCTGTGTTTATATATATTTTAGTTTCTTCTTGAAATGTGATGTTTATACCTTCAGAAAACATCATATCTTATATTTTATTCTTAGAATATGATATGCATTTTAATAATTCCAAGTATTTATATGGATGCTTCAAAATATCCTAGTATTATTTGTAAAAGAACTAAACCAATAAGGATATATTTGGCAATTTGGAGAATCAAATGTATTTCAAATGAGTTCATAATGAAATAAAATTTGAAGAAAAGAGGAATTCCTATCCTGACTATTCATGTAGTAAAATTAGGAAATATCGAGATATTGAGTCTAGAGCTTTTACGGGCTAAAAATAACATTAAGAACATTTACACATCCATGTTCTCCACTGAGGAAGAGCTTGATTGCTCAATTTTATAAAATGAAATATTAAATTGTTTTCTCATTTCTTATTTCATGTGTATTTGTATAAGAAGATATAGAGGTTTGGAATTAGGTCATCAAATATTTCTACAGATTTAGCCATGGCCCAACCAAAGCAAAAGTGAGTCTCTAGCTCTTTGTGAATTATATCCAGACTCCAGAACAAGCATGTCCCTGCCAGGGACAGATACAGGGACAGGGACAGGGACAGGGAGGGGAGGAGAAGAGAGGGGAGGGGAGGGGGAAGGGGAAGGGGAAAGAGGAAGAGTGATAGGGAAAGGGACAGAGGGAGGGAAGGAGAGGCAGAGAGGAAGATTGAGATGGGGAGGGACAGAGGGAGGGAGGGAGGGAGGGAGGAAGAGACAAAGACAGAGACAGAGATGCAGAGATGCAGAGAGAGACAGCGAGAGAGACAGAGAGAGAGAGAGAGCAAAGTCCACAGAGTAGAGGAAATGTCCCCAGAGGTGCTGGGTAAAGAGGGAGAGGACAGCACATGACCCTCTGAGAGGGCAATTGGAGCACAGGCGGCGAATGCTGCAGCTCTGGATCACCTAGATCTACCACTGTGCTACTTCTCTAGCCCCATGAACCTCAGAGAAGTGTTCCTGGGCGGGGTTCAGTTAGTGCCTATGCCTTAGTCAGGGTTTCTATTCCTGCACAAACATCACGACCGAGAAGCAAGTTGAGGAGGAAAGGGTTTATTCTGCTTACACTTCCACATTGCTGTTCATCACCACCAAAGGAAGTCAGGACTGGAACTCAAGCGGGTCAGGAAGCAGGAGCTGATGCAGAGGCCATGGAGAGATGTTTCTTACTGGCTTGCTTCTCCTGGCTTGCTCAGCCCGCTCTCTTATAGAACCCAAGACTACCCCAATTGAAGCTTCCTTCTCTGTGATAACTCCAGCCTGTGTGAAATTGGCACACAAAACCAGCCAGTACAGCCTAACTGTACCTCCTTCAGTGTTCATGTGAACTCTGTGTGTAAAGTACTGAGAAGTGGGTCTGAGATACGTAGGTTATGCACTGAATAAAGGCTAATCACCACCACCACCACCACCACCACCACCACCACCACCA
>JADRCD010222912.1:0-12870 GCA_019843815.1 Montemys delectorum
GCGAAAGGGTCCATAGGCAAAAGAGTTGGGGTCACATCCTCTCACTCTCTTAAGAGTTCCACAAACATCCCATATAAGCAGAGGCCCTGGCACTGACCCAGGAAGACTCTGTGGTTGCCAGTTCAGTCTTTGTGAGCCCCTCTAAGTGCTGCTTAGTTGATTCTTTGGGCTGTGTTCTCTTGGTGTGCTCAACTCCTCTGGCTTCTACAATCCTTATGCCCCTTCTTGAACAGGAATGCCTGAGCTTGAATGTTTGGCCATACGTGTCTGCCTCTGCTCTCATCAGCTGCTAGAGTATAGTAGAATATAGTTAAGAAACATTTTTTTTTTCATTTTTGGAATGCCTTCTTTGGTTCTACCTTATTTGGTTCTGGTTCCTTGCCATCCAGGCAGTGTCAGGTGAACTGGAAGTGAATGAGAATAGAAAAAGGAGGGATCACGTCTAGGAGGGAGGGATGGAGGAAGAGATTACAGGGAGAGACAACAGCAAAAGGTGGTATTTACTGCATGATGTGGAAATCTAGTCCAGTGGATACTTCCTGGAAGCTATGACTGTTAACTCTGGTGAGGACACTTACTAATGGAGAATATACAAGCTGAACTGGACATCTTCTGTAACCAGTTAAGGCTCCCAGTTTTGGGACTGGGACAACCAACCAAGTCACAAAACCGTGGACATACACCTATCCTTCTTGCAAGATGTGCTGGGGCAAGCATGGCTCAGAGCTTGTGATAGTGGCCAACCAATGACTGGTCTAACGTGAGGCTCAAGCCAGGAGAGGGAGCCTATGTGTGATGGTACCTAAAGAATCCTGTTTACTGATGAAAGCTGCTGAGGTACTATGAAAAATGTCAGAGTTCTGAATTCTCTTCAAGGACACTAAACATGTTGGGAAATAAAAATTTAGGTTTTTCTGGTGGTTACTTCTTATTGTCCTTGGATTTGAAATAACCTAAAAAACATACCTCTGGGCATATATGTTAGGGTGATTCCAGATATGTTTAACCCATAAAGCTTATCATGAATCATGGGTGGCAGCACCCCACGGTCCTGGAATGAATTTTAAAATGGAAGTCGTCTGACAGTCAGATTGCACATCTCTCAGCTTCCTTTTTTTTTTTTCTTTTTGGTTTTCTGAGACAGGGTTTCTCTGTGTAGTCCTGGCTGTCCTGGAACTCACTCTGTAGACCAGGCTGGCCTCGAACTCAGAAACCAGCCTGTCTCTATCTCTCAGCTTCCTAATTGTGGCAGATGCAGCTTGATGAGATGCTCATGCTCCTGCCTCCCAGAGCTAGAGTTGTTCTCAGGATTGTGCCTTCTTCTTCCACAGAAGACTGAAACCTCAAAATGTTAATCAGTTTAACCCCTTCCTTTCTGAAGTTGCTATTGTCAATTATTCTGTGAAGACAATGAAAAGAATAACACAGATGTCACTGGAGAAACAAGTACAATTGGTCTGATGGTGATCTTTGGAAGCTGGAGTTAAAAAAATGTAGGAGTTCTAGTATATTCTCCCAAGGAAAGTTAGGGGTAGGGGGATAAAAGGAAGGGACACAGGCAGGAAAAGTCCTCAGCTTTCAGATGTGACACTTTCAAATAACAAAGTGCAAGAAAGAAAGATCCATAATTAAACTCCAGTTCAGGTCTGACACAGGCTCTGCTGATCTGGTAGCAAGCTTCCTAGGAATTAGAGAGATCTCACTTGGGTAGAAAGTACCAGGTCGTAGAAGACTGACGAACCTTAACTTACGGAAGACCCATGAGTGAACAATGTGGAGAAAAGAACAGTCGCAAAAGCAAGTGGAATTTTATTTAATCCAGCATGCTGCAGTCACTCCGTACATGGAGAGAGAACGACCACTTGCAGCCTATCCAGCCAGCCTTTATACAGTTCTCACGGCCGCTGCTGTTAGGCACAATATGATTGGCAGAACAGTGCACCCTTTAAACTGAGTGGTCTTTAGGGTGAGGTAGTAGGGGCTTACTCAGCCTCTACCTTCTGGCCTATGTCCTCTCTGACCTGTCTCTTCCAGGAGGGGGAGGGGTCCGATGGAATTTTCTAACAGCTGAGCTGACCTCTTCATTCCCCCCCCCCTTTTGTTTGTGCAAGCTTCAATCCTGAAGCTATTGCTGGTATAAAAGATGATCAGTGAAAGCAAGAGCTACCAAAGACAGGGAAGGTGAACAGAGGGTTCCTTCTTAAAGGGTGATTGGAGTGGGCTCCTTCATGACTTGAACAATTTTGTGCTCTTGGGTTTGTATTAGTCTCTACTTTCAGTTATAAGATTGACATATATTCATGTGAAATTCCAGACAACTGAACAGTCCAGTTGTTTGAAAGCTTGAGCTTCTGAGTCTGCTGGAGGTCTTATTAAATATGTGTTACTGGGTCTATATCCAGGTTTCTGGCTCAAGAAGTCTGGAATGGATCCCAAGAATATGGTTTTATAACATTAGGCCTAAGGAGGTGCTAATGTGGCAGGTCTCAGGCTTCCATCTTAAGAATTATTTGAGTAAAGGATAGAAAGGAACCATGTGCAACCAAAGGACAGGGTATAGCTAAGTGGAATTTCTCTTTTTCCTGGAAAATATCACTCACACTCTTAATAATTTTCTAAAAAAAAAAATTAGTCATTAGTCATTGCCATCAAAGTTCTAAATAACCCAAAGAAAATCAGTTCAGATGCTTAGATATCAAAAAGAAAGAAAGGAAAATCAAAATCAAAATGCAAATTGTGCTCATGATGTGTGTGTGGTATGTGCTTATCTATGTGTGTGTGGTATTTGTTTGTTTGTAGGGGGAACCTGGTGTAGTGTGTATATGTAATATGTGTTTATGTATGTATGGAAGTGTATAAGTTGTGTGGTGTGTCTATGTAGTATGTTTATATGTGTTTTAAGATATATGGATGTTTTGTATATATATTTATTGAGTGTGTATATATGTACGCATGCTATGGGGTGTTTGTGTGTTTATGTATGTATGGAGCATTGTGTTGTATGTGTGTTATGTGTTTATATATATTTTGTGGTATATATGTGCTTGTGTGTGATGTGTTTTGATGTATATGTGTATATGCTATCTGTTTATGTATGTTTGTGGTTGATGTGATAGTGGTTGTTTGTGGTGGTAGTATATGTGTGTGTATGTGGTATATCCTTATTTATTTTTATGTGCATTATATGTTTACAAGTATGATAAAGTTATAGATATGTGTGTAGTGTGTATATATGTGCATTGTGTGGTAGACATACACATGTTGTAGGAGGTTTTATGCTATTAATTTAATCTTTTATGTTGTCTTATGTCTTTTCGGGACTGGGAACTCTATGAGTTATGAAAAGGCTTTCATTTTTCACAGTGTCAGTGAAATCACTCAGTGTTACGTACCCTACAACTACCCAGGGACTTGCTCTGCTTAGAGTGTGAAGTCAGGGAATGAGGTCATCACATTGCCATATAGAAGCCTTCCATACACCATTCCTCTGCTCTCATCTTTCTGCTAACCAGGACTCTTTGTTCTTCAAGGTGGGTGGGCTCTGTGGAGGTCATTAAGTCTTAATGACCTTTGCATCCGGGAGATAGTGTTCTCTGCCTGCCTGTCAGACAGGACTCTTGCTGCCTCACTTCTCATCCATAAAGACAGTCCTGCTCTACAGCATCAAATGCAAGTCTGTGTGCTCCCTTACTTGAAAGGGAAAGAGTGACGGAAACCACCTGCTCAGGATTCAGTTTCACACTGACAGCCCACTTCTCACCGAGAAAGTGCCACACAAATACTTACTAGACTCCAATGTCCCTGCTCAGACTCTAATGCTTGAGCAATACCAGTGATTTCTTGATAACTTCTGAATAGGGTAAGTTGAGTCACTTTTCATTCTGGTAGCATCTTGCAGATTGTTCTAGGTTTAAACACCAGTTGGGAGTACGTTAAAAACTTCAAAGTAAAAACTAGATCGTTACATCAGGCAACTGTGGGGATAGAAAGAGACCTGGAAGTCATCCTTTTAAAAGAACGTATCAGTACTTTTTGAGAATTTCATATATGAGCACCATATTTGCATCATGGAAATACATTCTTTAGAAGTTGTTCATGAGCCTGACATCTGCCAGTCATTGAACAGAGTAACTTGAGTGCATTCTTGAGCCACTTCATTTCCATCCTATGTTAGAGGGGCTAAGTGATATTTCCATCACTGGGAACGATCAATAGAAGATATAGGTGAACATATTTTAGGCAATATATCACATGTAATGTGCTCTGTATCATGAGTCATGCTTTACAGTAACACAACATCATCTCTTTTCTACTCAGTTCTAATTCTGCCGTTCATGTCACCATTCTATTAGAAAGACACAGGGATCAGTTAGATTTAATGGATAAGTGAATACGAAGACTGGGAAGATGGCTTAGTACATAAAGTGCTAGACATGTAGTAAGCATGCGGAACTGAATCAGATGCCAATACCCACTAATGTAAAAATGGGATGCAACTTTGGATGTGAAGACAGGCAGATTTCTGTAGCTTGCTACCCACCCAAGATAGCCAAATTTGTGAGCTATCAATTGGTGAGCAAATCAAATGAGATACCCTTTCTTAAAAATTAGGTAGAAAAGGCTGGAGTGATGGCTCAGTGATTAAAAGCTCTAGAGGGGAACACAGGTTCAGTTGTTAGCACCCACATGATGGCTCACCACCAACCATGATTTTAGTTTCAGGGAATACAATGATATTTTCTGACTTCCACAGACACCAGACACACATGACACACGATATATGTAGGCAAACCAGGTGCACACACACACAAAAAAAAAAATCTTTAAAAAGCTTCAAAATAAAATGGAAAGCAGAGGAATATTCCTGGTGTAAAGTTCTAACATCTAGAGGCCTGTGCACGCAAGTGCATGTGCGGGTGTGCACACACACAACACACACACACACACACACACACACACACACACACACACACACACACCACTGTGGACCTCCTTGGTAAGCTATACTAGGGAGATCTGAATAGTGTTGTGCCATGACTTTAATGATTTCCTTGGTCTTTTGGTTTTATTGGTTTCTGGTTCCATTTGTCTTCATTTGCCCATAATATGATATACGAGAATATTTAAGAAAAATTACCAGACAATTTAACACTTCAATGGTTCCCCAAAGAGGTATGCATTGAGTCACCTGAAAGTCTGGGTAGAGTATATATTTCTAAGCCACATATATACAGCACTCTCGTCCACTCTATTCTCAGAGCTTTGTACACTAGTTCTGTATGTACCAACTACACCCTCCCAGAAGCCATTTAACTCTCCCTAATCCCTTAAAAGTCTTTGTTCTCTTCTAGGACAAAATCCAGAGGGAGATCCAGACTACAAGCCTCTGAATTGTCTGTCTGTCTGTCTGTCTATAAGAACCTGCTAGCTCTCTCTCTGTAACCAGAAGCTATCAAAGTCACATGCATTTTGCTCTACTCTACACTTTCCCAATTGTTCGTTGATGCAAAAGTCACTTCCTTCCTGCCATTTTGTCTTAGCCTGTGTGTATTTCTCTTTCCCCTTCACATATGTCCAGCACCAGCCCAGTTTACATGAGGCTAGTATAGCATGGCCCTTCACATTTCCTCTCATGTGTTAGTTCCTTAGAGAACTGTCTCTAAACTTACAGCAAAATTAATGAGTCCCTCTTAATGTGATCAGATATCAAGCTTTGTGCTGATCAGCCCTCCTATCCATTTACTTTCTGCTGCCTCTCATAGTATACTAGCAAGTAGACCACTGCTGCTTATAATGAATGTTCAGCGTCAAATAGAGGGATTGACAGGGGTCCTCTTTGGCATGCTGTGTGGACATTGACTAATTGTATTTATAATGTGCTTTTAAAAATAAGGTGTAAAGAGGAAAGTTCTTCTCTAGTTGCTTGCTTTGTTTATTTGGACCTAGATCTATTTTATGTTCCTTTCAAATTTAACAAGCAAAATATTAACCCCTATAACAAGCTATGTTTTGTAATTTTCCTATATTTTTATATAATTATCTAACTGAAGATTCAGTTTTCTAACTAGGTGAAGTCATTAAAACTTAATTTAAAAAAATTTTTCAAATAAAACCAGTTCTTTCTCTTGCCACAAGACATTAAGGATGGCATTCAAGTGCCCTCTGTCTATAAACATGTCCCTTTCAATGTCACAGGATTATGACAGCAACAACAAACAAACATGAATACAAAAACAGTTAAATTAGTATTTGCTGTGTATGAGATGTCAGCGCCTTCCCCATTCCCTCTTTAATCAATAAGTGCACCTACTAGCAGCATGAAACCAACACCCTGCCCTGGCTCATTTGTGAGTTAGAACTGCAGACCTTCGCTTAGTACAGCAGAGTGCTTCTGTTATTTGCCACCACTAGCTTCAAGCCCTTCTAACTTTCAGAGGTATCACTATGTTATTTCCAAATAGAATCATTTTTATCATTATTCACTGAGGCATACATGTAAACGGGTATATTTTAGTTGAGTTTTAAGTAGTGAATACTCAATTTTCATCTAAGACTACAGAAGGAGGATGGGGAGAAGATCATGTGCCAGCTGCAGAGCGCAGGCTGCTGTGTGTTTCAGGTGAAAGCCCCCGCTCTTTTGTTCCCTTGAGACATCAAGGGAAGGGGCGGTGGCAGTATTTATTTGCTTTATGGTGCCCTCTCAGATGTATTGCATCTGCTGTGCAGTCAAGGACTTGGGGCTCCCTTCTGGTGCCCCGCCGCCTGCCTCAGACAACAGACATGTCTGTACTTCTTTGCTTTGATCTTTTTTTGCCTGGTATCTAAATGAAGCCTTTCTTGGGCCTTTCGAAGCTAAGGATTTTGTTAGCTTCCAGTCACAAGGTGCTTGTGGGTCTGTGATCATGAAGGGTGGGGGAGGGGCTCCGTTGTTTATTTTGCTCTAATACTTTTCCTAATAGCAAGGCTGGGAGCCAAGCTGAAGCGTAAAATCTTGTAAAATGCAAATACAGTGTGCATAAGCTAGGGCCTCCTGAGGGTGTATGTAACAAAATTCAACTTCTCTGAAACTACAACTTGGTAGTTGGCATTTGGAGTAGAGAGAGGGAGATGAGAAGAACACAGATACAATCAGCATTCTCTTAAGCACACACAGCAGTTTGGCTAAAGGTGCAAACGCTGGGTTTAAAATGTCAGGATTGTGAACAATGAATTGTCCGATTTCCAAGAGTTTCGATCACTGTGACAACAATCAAGAGAAACAGATAAAATCTACGGTCAGTCATCACCCCACTTTATTTTATTTATTTATTTTTTTACATTTTTTATTAGATACTTTCTTTATTTACATGTCATATGATTAGAGGTAACCATAGCAGTCTGTTGTTGGATTCACTGCCTTAGGGTCTGGGGCTACAGTGTATGATGGAGCAAAGCTGCCCACTAAGCTACCGTTGAGAGCCAAACTGGCCCACAGAGAGGGAGTTCTTGTGGAAGCTTATTTTTAATTCCATTGACATGAATAACCACTGAATAATATTGTCGCATCAATCCAAATAGAAAACGTAATTTTAAAAAAAAAAGTTCTAAGAGCAGGAGTTTTATACCTTGATTTTTTGCCCCTCTTTCCACTTCTGTTTAAAATTTTACCAAATCATCCTGCTATTGTTATTTTATTTAATATGTCAGTTGCACTGTTTTAGGTAACACATGCTTTAAAATATTAATAACTTTTAGAAGTAATTAAGACAAACTCATGTACTATATTCTGAATATTTTCAACTGTATTTTATTGATTCTTTGAAAATAGCATCAAGTGTATTTTCATCACAATCATCTCTTTCTCTTATTGTTTCCAGTCTCACCTCCCACTTCCCAATTACCCAACTGCCTACTCTTCTTAGTGACTACTTAATAAAAGTAGAAATAAGATAGAATAAAATAGAATAGAAATAAGTGCTTACTACATCACTGACACACAGAAATGTGTATATGGATTTCTGGACATCAACACACATTATATTTTCAATAATACTTAATATCCAAATTGAACAGTCTTTTCCCTTCCTATTAGAGTAAATATTCATTTATAAATACCAAGTCCAAATATCTATGTCTGTAAATATTCCCCATAGCTTTGATATCTAGTCAGAATTATTTAGTTTCTTTTATACTTTTCTAAAACTTGTAATGTATAATTTGACTACAAGGCAAATCGCACCCTGAATATATTATTTGCCTAGTTGGTTAGTACATAATACTCGATTCTCCTTGAGGGCAGGGACGTGGGACACCCCACTATTGCATGACAGCTCCTCTGTAGAATACTTGAACCAAAAGAATGTTGTAATATCTAAGCATCTATCCCACCACAGATGACACAAGAAGAAGAAACAGTGCTCCAAGAGCTCTTTGTTCCTCTGTTTTCTCTTCTGAGATATAGAATAATTTAACTCAATGTTTAAGTCAACTGAAAGAGTGGAATAAGAGACTATACATTCCACAAAAAGATTGCTCAGTGTGTATGGCTGTTGGTTTTGGAATGGCAGAGATGAAGAACTACAGTAATGGACCTTGGTAACTGTTGTATCTTTTAATCAGCACTTTGTGTTTCTCTTCTGCTTTATTTCTCCATTCCACTGTGAAAGAATGATTCCATATAAAAATAATTAAATAGTGAAGACATATGAGTTGTTGGAATTGTCCATATGTGAAAGTAGAACATGTTGGAGATCTATAGGCCAGTGGGTTCCCCGCTGTGTTTCTCTTACTTCATCTGGCATCTCAGAATGGTTTATCAACTGCCTTTTTAGTCACTCTCCATTCCTCTATTAGGATTTTAGAGCTTTTAAACTTTCTTTCCCCCATCTAAGCCCTATTTTTTGAACTCTATGTTAACAAATATGTGACATCCTTTCAGGAATTGCTTAGAGCTTAAAGTATGAAGAAAAAAATATCATTAAAATCTCTTCCATTCACTACCTGGAGAATTGATGATTGTTTTTGAAAACCAAATTCAAAACTATTCAAATGTCTTCTCTGGGCATACCCTAGTTATCTTGTCTCTAGTCAACATCTTTTCTCTAATCTTATAACTTAGAATAAATATGTTCTTATCACAATTGTCTATTTCATCCTTCTAACAAGCTAGCTATTCAAGAATCCCCCATACCAAAAAAATGAGGATATTTTTCTTGTTGTTCAGACTAGCTTGAAATTTCATCTCATTAATATCTGTGATAAAATTTACAATAATTAATGTCAATATAAATCTTAAATTATCCTTTGTTAGTTTTTAAGTAAAATATGTGGTTGATTTTTATTATTAATTCTGGATGAATTTTACAAATAAATTCTTAGATAGGAATTTGAATTCTCTGTCATGATATACTGCACCTTAATCTGTAAGATAAAAAACTTTCCTTCTCTAAGTTACTTTTGGGAGGGAATCCAATCACCACAGCAACAAGCGCGAGACAAAGACAGGCAGGCAGTGTGATTTTCTTCCCAATAGAACCAAAATTCTTCAGAGGTAATTTTGTTTTATAGCTAGTATGACATCTTAGAAAAGTTGAATGGTCTTTGGATATGATTATATAATCAGATCAGGTAGGATGAATTTCCAGTTCAATGGGAAAAAAAATCCCAAAGAGAAGCTTAAGAAAAAGTTGTAAGCCAAAATCTGAAAGTAGAGACTTGGAGTCAAAGATCATATAGGAAAGCCTAGGATGGAATTTCTTCTTCCTTCTGTGGTATCATTTTTTAAAACAGGGTCTCATGTGTGGTTATACTTGCATACCACTATGCCAGCATTGTTATAGGAATTGAATGCGAGGTATTTTGCATGCTAGGAAAGCATTCTGCCACTAGGCTACATCCCAAGCCCCTCCACGTATGTCTCTGAAATAGAAATATAAGATACAAAACTTCCCCCCAAAGAATTGTAGACTAATTCTACTAAATTCGTATGACCATGTTGGTTCCTCCAAAATTGGATAATATATCAAACACTAGAAGCTTTTATGTTTCATGACCAGTATTTTGTTTCTTAGTTTCAAATCCCTATACAAGATGAAACAATTCATAAGACCAATTTTAGTAGGTTTCTACTTGGTATGTTAGTTTACCACATTATATAGCTATATATTTATATTTGGAATGAAATTACAATCCCAAAATAACACTCAATGGTCAATCTGATTACCCAAATTAGATTTGTTTAAAATTATACTTTACTGAATCAACTATAAATAGAAAATTTCCTATGGGATTTTTTAAAAAGTGTTTTTTTTAAAGTGTTTTAACTCAAGTATTCCTTACATTAGTACAGGGAGAAAGCTGAGTTTGAGATTCTAAGACTTGAAATCTTTATAAAATATGTATTTGATGATGAATATAGGAAATAAATACTGTCTTAAAATTTGTATTATTTAATATGTTGTTATTTGTACAGTGATGTCCTTTGAGAACACTATAAGAAAATTGTTTAAGAGTATCCAAAGTACACAGTGGAGTTGTATTTAGTTGTAGAGAAGAATGAATTATGTCATTGGCTGGAAAATTAATGTAACGGAAGATCATCAGATTGAGCCAAATAAAACAAATGTGGAATGACAAATATAACATGTTTCTCTTACTTGTAGGCCTTATAATTTAACATAGTTACATAATGCAATTTGTACACACAGGTATACACAAAATGTGTACATATATTATGCACATATATAGTATATATATAAAGAAGTAGAAGTGGGAGGTATAAGTATGACTGAGGTAGCAGATGAAAAGGGATAAATATGGTTAACATTTGATACAGTTGATAAAAATTGCCTGTATAGAATCTAACATATATATTAAACATACAACAAAAAATTATTGAAAACCAGTTTTCCAGGTAATATGTAGTTATTACCAGTTTAAATCTGTGTGCTTCTTTCTAACACATGGGAATTGCTCAATGGTACTTCATTCTCTATGCACATGGCCCACACACAAGCTGGGGCATAGTGGCTGCACAAACTTTGTTGAATAATTTCAATGAATAGATGCTTATATGGCTAATGTCTTATTGCTCATTTAAAAAAAATAAGGACTAGTGTGGGTATTTTGACCTATCTCTACCCAGAATTTTATTACCTTTATACCACTTATCAGTTGGTTTCACTTGGTAGAGTTATGTGTGGGAAAGATCTATGAGACTGAGCCAAAGATATTGCTTCAATGTGTCTTAGGGCTGAGAATGAAGAAAGGAGGCCTGTGCTAGGGGTGGATTTGGATTGTCTTTCATTGGATTGTACCTTCATTGCTGGAAGCAATAAATAAACTATAAGATAAGATAAAAACTACCACATTGAAGCTGGACAAGATAAACCAGTAGAAGTCATAAGAATCAGAGTCCCATTCTCTGTGTGGGTCTCTATATTTGTTCTGATCTGCTGAAGTAGGAAGCTTCTATGAAGATGACTAAACAAGGCCCTGGTTAAGTATAGCATAACATTGTTAGAAGTCATCTTACCACTACAGTTTTCCCCTCTTTTTAGACCACTACATTTGGTTTCATCCTAGGTCCCTTGGCTATCTAGCATCAAAACTATGCTCACCTCTCAGCTAATAAATCTCTCATGGCTGCTTTCCTTCCAGTCTCTGCATTCCTCACAGATAGAAAATTTTGCTCTGTCTTGTGTCTCTACAACACACTGCATGACCTGACAACATTAAAGATAGTTTTTGTTTTATATTTTGTATTTTATTTCATTATATATTTTTTAAAATGGATGAGTGAATGAATGAAAAAAAGAAAATTTTGTTATTAGGGTGAAGGTTAACAACAGAAGAGTCGTTTATATCTTTTAGGAGAGGGGAGATCAGTTTTCTCCAATGGAATGACACTGGGTATCACTCTTAGAGAAGGCACCTGACTAACATACAATGAACTTATATTTGCGTATGTAGGGAAAGAGAGAAAATCTGGGTGTTCTTTGGGGAAGGGAACAATATGATTAAAACATATTTACATTTAAAATTTGTTTAAAATTTAAATTTAAAAAATGGACATTGAAAATAAATCCAGAATCAGTTTATTACTGTTTTCAATCATACAATTATGTTTCCTTCCCCTTTACCTACGCAGGTATACAATATTGGAAACATGTAGTGCCAGTTTATGCAAACACATTAACAGGCAAATGAGGGCGTGGTTTTAACATTAGATACAGAATCTGTGAAAGCGGCCTTAGCTATTGTATGAACGTGGAGACATGTTAAACTTTCAAGAGATGACACTGACAACAGGAAATTGCAGCAGCTTGTTTCATGGCTTATTTCTTCAGGATATCTGTACAGAGGGAATGTCTGCCTCTGAGTCATTGTTTTGTCAGTTACAAGGCAGGGGATGTAGCAAGAGTATATTACCATGGTAGATTTGGGGGAGAGTTGAATATTTTAGATCAGTAGTTATGTACAGTGTTTGTCTTTTAATACAATAGGCATGATGAAGGACAACAGACTATAAAGCTTGCCTCTATTTTCTTATAGAAAACAAGATATTTGGAAAGGTAAGGAGTATGCGTTCAGTGGCAGAGAAGTCTAATATCTATGTAAAGATGTTCAGTTGGGAACAAGAAGCACTTCTGCACCAAGCTGACATTGAAGAGCCACATCTTCATTCTCACACTTCCTCTCACTGGCTTTTGCAATGGCCATGTCCCCTACCATACCATAGTATGACACACTAAGATGCCACCTCAGGTTCAGACATCCTATTCAATCACAGCTTCATCTCACACGAAACAATACAATTTTCTTTTCTTTCTTTCTTTCTTTCTTTCTTTCTTTCTTTCTTTCTTTCTTTCTTTCTTTCTTTCTTCCTTTCTT
>JADRCD010222913.1:0-11232 GCA_019843815.1 Montemys delectorum
GTAAGTACACTGTAGCTGTCTTCAGACACACCAGAAGAGGGCATCAGATCTCATTACAGGTGGTTGTGTGCCACCATGTGGTTGCTGGGATTTGAATTCAGGACCTCCAGAAGAGCAGTCGGTGCTTTTAACCACTGAGCCTTTTCTCCAGCTCTACAAGCCTCTTTTTAAACAGCAACTTCTCCTGGACCCAACAGCTATGACTGTGCTAAGAACTGCAGCAGCCCACACCCACCGTGATTCCTCTCTGGGGACTTTCCACATTCTTTGTACATCTCAAGGTAAATCTCTGCACTCTGTGTTTGTGGCCTTAGAAGGAGAGGTTTTACAGAGATTCTTCTTCATGTGATGGAGTGTGGAATGTTTTGAGTGGTGTTGAAATGTGACATGGCAGGCCTCGACTAGGGCTCAGCTCTCATGTGACCCCTCGGGGGAGTCCCTGGAACACAGAGTGCGGCTCCTAGTTAGTCCTCCACGGGCAGTGTAGCTAGACCTCCATGGCTGTCCGCTGACATTGGCTGAGGTCTACCACCACAGTTGATCTAGCTTCTCAGAGAGGGCAGAGCTGATTTGGAATTTGGTTGAAGGCAGTTGTCTGAAGAGAGGCAAGCTGTAGGTCATCGGTAGGTTGTTATTAGCTAACACTGTCGGCAGCTGGATGGTAAAGAGGCCATCTTAAATTCCTACTGAAGCCAGAATGCTTCCCTTTGCTATGGGCTGTACTCAAAACTAGGAACCTTCTAAGTCACCCCGTGAAGGAGTTAAGCAGACGTCCTAGCTTAGTATGTATCTATTGTAAAATCCAAATGGGCTCACCAAAGACATTCCTCTCTTTTATAATTGGAAGTGAGGATCTGGGTGTGAATGCTGTTCACTATTTTAACCAGAGAATCCCAGCACATCCCACATTACCAAGTCTGTAAAAATGTTACAGATATACAGTAGACACAAAAATATTCAAAGGGATTATCTCACATTCTCCACCACACATATGTCCAAGACTATTGATTTTCAGGTACAGTAAATATTACTACATCATCAAAAAAAAAAAAAAGAACTGGCATTAACTTTTTCAGAATGTCAAGACTCTCAAAGGCCCTGTAGGCAGCATTGTGAGAAAGAGCAGAGGGCATAACCTACTAAATGTCACTGTCATGCCCTTTGTATAAATGTGACATGGTTTTGACCTTCTTTGCAGCAGAGATTTTAAAATGGCAAAGTCAGCAGTCTTCAATTTCATCCCAAGTACCAGGAATCTGATTCATTCCAGTAAATACAGCCTTTACCATACAATTGTGGTTAATACTGAGTTAGCTTCATGGCAATTTATGATCATCCTCCATGGTCCACCTGATGTTTCCCATTCTTGGGTAGATGACATCTATTTGGGGCTAATGTCATAATTGTCTAAATGAGTCACCAGGTTTTTCTCTTCCTCCAAGAATGTACCTCTGAAACAGGTAAAGCAGAGCCAATCCTCTCCTCTCAGAACTTGTCAGTGTCACATGCTGCTGCTTCCGAAGCTCAGCCATAGCCCTCTGAGGTTAGATAGGTCAAATACCTCCTCTAATACCGATTATTCTTGCCATTTCTGGAAATTACCTCACCCCCACTAGCCAGTAAATCTCGGGTTGATGTACATAGTATATCATATTTTGAACTTCACAAAAATGTAAACTCTGTCCTCTGGTTCCTCTCAATGTGGCCTGAATGGGGGCTTTTGCAAATCAAAACATAAAAATGGTCCCTAATCCTGGATGACTTGGTCTCCCTCATAAAATAGATTTATCTGGACAGAAAAAGGAACAAAGTAAATACTTCATTAAGAAGAATGAAGACATCAGGTGATACACCTGTTCCAAGAAATACAAGAATTTCTACACACACACACACACACACACACACACACACACACTTGGCAGAGAAGCATGGGCTGTCATTTGTTTCTCAGAACCCATCAGTGACCATCAGTGTCTGTTGGTGAAACTAGTGTGTGGTTCTAGCAGGATTCCACAGCAGATATGGGGAATCTGTAATGTGCTAAGAATGTTCGCTCTTTTGAAAAGTGTGGCAATCCAATGAGTTGAAACAAAGTGTATTCAACATTTGGTTGAATACAAATTAATTTTAAAGTTGATATTAGCAAGACATTAGATGTTTGTTAATATTTAAAAATGATAGCTGCTGCCATTCACCTTTGGTTCTTCATGACAATAAACTGCTTGAAGCAATTAGTATTGTTCTTGGTAACTGGAAATTGCCTGTGATCATCAGGAGAATATAGGTGTGTGACCTAACAGAGGTGGGGAACACTGAGGGAAAGACACTAAACTGCCCATTGCCATTTCTGTGCAAGATCTGGCAGTTGCAAGAGTTGTCATTCCTGTGATGTGGAGATTTCGGGTGAATATGCGGGTGAAAGCATCCTAGCTACCACAAGTGCCGTAAGCCGGGCTGATGAGGTGGCTCCCTGAGTTACAGCACTTGTTCTGCCTGCTTGAGGGCATCGACACAGGTGATAGGAAAGGGGCAGCTGGCTTTCAGGAACTTGCTGGACATGACACTTCGCAAAAATGACACACTTCTGGTTCAATGAGAGACTCTGTTTTAGAGCAATAAGGTGAAGAGACACTTGACACCCTGCTCTGGTCTCCAAATTTGTGGTCATGGAGTTGCTTATCTCTACACACACACACACAAACACACACACACACACACACACTCATACAAACACATGCCACATTCACACACACACACACACACACACACACACATCACACATTAATACACATACACACCACACTGACACATACTCTCACACATAAACACACACACTCATACAAACATACACCATACACTCATACAAACACACACACACCATACTTACACATCACACATTCAAACACATACACACCACACTCACAAGTCACAGTAAAATCCTAAAGCTAGTGGAGAGTAAGAAGAGGAGGATGTTCAATGGTGGAACACACACGTAACATGTGAACGGCTCTAGATTCAATCCCTAGCAGCACAAAGAAAAAGTCTGCACTGTGTGTGTGAATAAACGGTGTCTCGGAGGGACAGTAGGGCAGCTCTCCTTGTAGCCTAAGAATAGCATCAGAGAGGACTCAGCAGGACTCACAGTGTGTATAACATGTCCACTTCAAACCTAGACATTCTGTGTAGCTATACTTGAATTTATAAAATCTATAGGAGCCATGTTGTTAGCCACGACATTGTGAAAGGGCATAAGCATCTAAAAGAGGAACATTGGATAAGATACAACCTAAGTGTCGGGATTTTAATAAGTATATTGCTGCAGAGACTGTAGGGTCTATGATAGACAGATTAGAATATAAAACCAGATCTTTGCTTAGTTTAGGCCAATAACAGGGTGACACTGTCTGACCCCCGAACCTGGATGTCTCCAACCTGGTTATTCTTCCTCTCACATACACTAGCCACTGATACATTTATTTAAAATGTTAGGGATTTCGTATTACTTTATACCATGCTGGAAGTGTTTAGCTAAATTTGAGAAGATACTACGTAAGGATGAGAAAGGGTATGCATTTATGGGAACAAATGAACCATAACTACGCTAAAAATAAAGCTGCTTTTTATAAGTGGGATGGATGGACGCAAGTAAAAGGCCTCTTGGTACAGGGAAAAGCTCTTCCCTAAGAGTTCCCATAGTCATCTGGGGGAGTTAGATGTCTACTTCAAAGTTCTGCTTGAGAAAAGTCCATTTCTTTGAGAAGATGGTCATATTATCTCAGCCAGTATTTTACCTGATACATCTAGAAAAATGCTTTTGTTTAAGACTATATCCACAAAAATATATTTCATAAATAAACTTAGATTCACCTTGAGAAGTCCACAGAGAGACATAGAACAACATAAGCTAATGGGCTGTTTCCAAAGACGCCTGTTTTGATGGCAGGCCATGTTAGGACCTTCATGAGGCACACATCTGTGTCTGACAAATTGGTCTTGCAGAATGATATCTTTTCTCTACTTAAATAGTACATTCGATAAGGGAGTGTGTTGTGTTGTCTGTGCCAACACCACTGGAGCTATTTATTTGGGTGTAAAGCGTGAAGAATAAGTATAGGAGCTGGAATGAAAGCACACACCCCTTCATTTCTGTGTATTGCAGAGATGATGGCCAGTTACAAGCTCAGTTTTGCTATAAAAACAAAATTCCTTAAGTTCATAGATGGCCTAGCTCAGTTCTTTCTCATTTTAGGGTTTCTTCTGTTTTGTTTTGTTTTGTTTTGTTTTGGTCAGATACCCGAATATTTCATGTATATATTTATTTAAATATGTATTTGCATTGATTTATCTTAAAATCCTTTTTGTATGAAGATGAGACTTTCTTTTCTCATATATATTATATATAATATGTATATTAGGATTTCTATTTTTGAAGTTAAAATACAATTTCTCTCCTTCCCTTTCCTCTCACCAATCTCACCCATGCCCATCCTTTTTCCCTCCCAAAGTCATGGCCTCTTTTACTTTAATTGTTACATATGAATAAATACACAAATTCAGCTTGTTTAGTCCTCTTAGTGTTACTTGTATGCATATATTTTTTCAGGACTGAGAACTGGCATTTGATAACCAATCAAGGGACTCATCCCTGGGGAAGATTATAACTGTGGGCTTTTCTATCCATCCTCTTTGTTTTCTGAAATAACAACTCTGAGACTTCTTACATATATGAACAAATGCCTAGACCAATAGCTTTGGCTCATTTCTACAAGTTCATAACTCAATTATCTCATTTAAACTAAGCCATGCCATGTAATTAGTTACCTTTCCTCAGGTTCATGCATCCATCTCCCTCAGAGTTTTTGAGGCGAATCTCCTGGGCGTGACTATTTCCCAGAAGCCTCTCTGTTCCGGATGTCCCACCTTTTAATCCTGCCTTAGCTCATTGGCTATCAGTTTTTTATTGACAGGTGATGCTTCCACGTAGTATATAAAGATTCTCTCTACAGAAAATAATTTTTCCCACTCTCAGTAGTCTTTAGTTGCCTGTCGTTTTTGTTTAAGAAGCGGAGCCCACTGAATTTCCCCTTTCTGTGTTAATGTGTCTTTCGATGTTGTACGTGTTCAGGTCTTATTTAGGTAGCTATATTTCTGTGGTGCTGTGAGTGTGTAATTTCCTGGTCATTTCTAGGAGACACAATCTCAATAGATTCTCTGGTTCTCTGCCTATTACAATATTCTCCATTCCTTTTCTGCAATGTTCCCTGAGCTTCAGGCATTGGAGCTGTGTTGTAGATGTGCCTACATGGGCTGGGTACCTGATGATCGGTTGTTACCTATATTTTGACCAGTTGCAGTTTTGTATAATAGTCTCCATATGTTGCAAAGACATCTTTCATGATGAAAGAGAGCTTTACTTATCTATGGTTATAAGAGTAAGTGCTTAGGATGCAGGTAAGAACTTTGCTGGTTTAGTGGCATAGACCGCAGTCTAAGACTCATGCTGTTACTAATGATGTATAGGCTGGATACACTTAGAGCCACACGTGAGGTTTTTGGCTATTGAGTAGGACTTACGCCCAATTACATGCCTGTTGCTTACCACTAAGATCTGAGCGCCACCATTGCATGCTTGGGGACATCTGGTCATGCTAGAAGCATTGTTGTGAATTATATGCATACATTTATATGGACTATATGGACTATACATAATTTTAGGTAAATATATAAGATAACAGGGTATACTATGGCTTTTTTCCAATATCTTCACTATTACTTTTTCTCTCCCTCCCATGCCTTCTGTATTGACCTGTCTCCTCCCTAATTAAAGTATCCCCTGCTTTTCTCATTTCCCTGTTCATACCACTTGAATCCTGCTGTTAACACACAGGGATGGCTTCAATAAAGACATCTTAATCAAACTATACATTGACCACGGTCAACCATATACACTCCTGATCCCCTACTCTTCTCTTCCACACGTGTATTCTTTCCACAGATAGTTTTCCTTCTAAGCAGATTTGTGTGTGTATGTATATGTGTATATATATATATATATATATATATATATATATATGTATTGTGTCTATGTATGTATGCATGTACCGTGAAATCTAAGATCTGCCTGTGAGAGAAAAATATGAAAAATGTGATATGTGTCTGAGTTTGAGTTGTTTCGCCAAATAGACTAATCTCTAGCTACAGACCTAACAGAAAATTAATACCAAGAATATGTGAATAAGTAAAAAATCTAAATACCAAAATATCAAGCAACCCAGTCAGTAAGTTAGCAAATAAAGTGATTGGTGCTGAGAAGGTAAAGTACAGGCACCCAGTGGCCATGTGTAGACCAAGGATGCCTAGGCATCTGTGCTTATCCTGCAGTATCGACAGTACACACGCTAAGGAGGAGTCAGCTGGGAGTCTGTTAACAGAGGACTGCATAGAAAATCTAGTCTACAAACACAATGGGAATTTATTTGGCCATGAGGAAGAATGCAGGGAGATGAAGTGTTACTGTTTGCTCATAAATAGTTAAATTTTTTTCCTCCACTAACGCAGAAGGCACACCCACACACTAAATTATGGACAATGAAAGATAATGCAATTTAAGACCTAGTCATTATGTCTCTGTCGAAAACAGCATTTTTAGTTACTAAAAATACTATTCATCTAACCTTGTTTGCCGGGTGTGAACTATTTGCTCTGTAGTATAAATGCATAGTATAGCTATGACCACTTGCTATGTATATCAGCAAAGCTGGGAGTTTGATGATCTGAGTCCAGTTCTAAACACACCCTTCACTCTGTTGTCACTTAGGCAAGTGGATTGCTAATGGGAGTAGGGGGGAGCATTCATATCAAAGCTGAAGCAAATGCATTGACAGGTCAGGTAACTTAGAAAAAGTCCTGTGGAGTTGCTAGTTCTACTGCAGGCTAAGTCCCTCCCACCACTCACTATTTTGAAGTAAACAGGTACCTAGGCAGGACTCCTGTCCAAGAGCTATTGTGCTGCCTGCCATGCCACGCTATGATTATCTGACCAGAACGGCTTATGTGAAAAATGCATTTCAGAAATAACAACTTTAAAGCGCCTGCTTTATTTCCCTCTGCTCGGCGGAGCCTAGAGTCACTCCCACAAAGCTTATTAGGACAGATTTAACTGTTTGTAAGATAAAGATTTTGAATTCTCAAACATTCAAAGATGAGTACATGTCTGGTGGGTTTTCTTTTTCCTCCTCTGGAGCATTTTTTTCATCAGAACATCATTGCATCTTGGATGATGAGAATGATGAATGGACCTGAATTCTGAAGCGAGGCTCCCTTGAGCTGCTTTTCTCCTGTAGGGTTCCCAAGGAAGTCATCAAGCCCTTTGACACTCCTCACAACTCATCGTCCCCTCCCCCGTTGTTTTGTCACTCTGGAAAAAAGCAAGGGGTTTGTGTTCATGAATGGGAACTTTGATTTGGGATAAACTCCATGGAAAGAGAAAGACTAATGAGGCAATATATCTGTTGTGTATCCTGAGTGAGGTAACCCAATCCCAAAAAAACTCACGTGACATGCACTCACTGATAAGTGGATATTAGCCCAGAAGCTCGGAATATCCAAGATACAATCCACAAACCACAAGAAACTCACCAAAAGGAAGACCAAAGTGTGACTACTTCATTCCTTCTTAGAAGGGGGAACAAAATACCCATGGAAAGATTTGCAGAGACAAAGTAGGGAGCAGAGACTGCCCCACCTGGGAATCCTTCCCATATTCAGTCACCAAACCCAGACACTATTGTGGTTGCCAACAAATGCTGGCTGACAGGAGCCTGATAGAGTTGTCTCCTGAGAGGCTCTGACAGTACCCGACTAATACAGAAGTAGAGGCTCACAGTCATCCATTGGACTGAGTACAGGGTCCCCAATGAAGGAGCTAGAGAAAAGTCCCAAGGAGCTGAAGGGTTTGCAGCCCCTTAGCATGAACAACAATATGAACTAACTAGTACCCTCAGAGCTCCCAGGGACTAAACCACTCACCAAAGAGTACACATGGTGGGACTAATGGCTCCAGCAGCATATGTATAGCAGAGGATGGCCAAGCTGGTCATCAATGGGAGGAGAGGCCCTTGGCCCTGTGAAGGCTTGATGCCCCAGTGTTGGGGAAATGCCAGGGCCAGGAAGCGGGAGAGGGTGGGGTGGTAAGCAGGGGGAGGAGGGAGGGAGCAAGGCTTCTTTTTTTCAGAGGAGAAACCAGGAAAGGAGATATCATTTGAAATGTAAATAAAGAAAATATCTAATAAAAAAACTGAGCCAGAAAAAAGAAAAAAAAGAAAAAAAAAAGCTAGATTTTCAGAAAGTGATAGGAAGGGCAACATCTTACTCCTTCTCTGGCCATCAGACTGGAGGCCACACAGTGTTGATTGGGGTAACTAGGACCGAGAGCCACGCCTCTGCTTCTGATTGGGGCAATTAAGGCTGAGAGCCACGCCTCTGCTTCTGACTGGGGCAATTAAGGTCAAGAGCCATGCCTCTGCTTCTAATTAGGGCAATTAAGGTCAAAAGCCACACCTCTGCTTCTGATTGGGGAAATTAAGGCCAAGAGCCACGCCTCTAGTTATGATTGGAGCAAATAGGTCTGAGAGCCATGCCTCTGCCCCCAGGGCATCAGTGCTTTCAGAGGTCCAACCAAAATTAGAAAGCACTTGCCATCGCTGCTTCACCTTTGACCTTTTGTAAAGTGGAACCATTTACTCTACTACTCTCTTTCTGGGTATATTTATTTTCAGAAATAAAATTTGGAAGCATGCAAAGAATGGAAAAACAGACTTTTTTTTTCTTTCTGTGTCTCAACTATTAAGTTATGACTCTCCTCGTCCATTTCTTAAGCAAATGATGCTATATCTACCACTGCCTGGCATTTATTGTTAAGAAAATTATTCTATTGCTATTCATGAGTAAACAACTTTAAAGCAAGTGTATGAACACATACATGGGTTTGAGTCTCCAGGATGATGGTTGCTTGCTCCCTCCAGCATGTGGTCTGTAATAGTAGCACAGGGCTGCACCGTGGTTTACAACACACATCTCTAATCTCTCCAAAGGTCACAAGGAACTTCTCACTCTACATTGTCACATCAGCCTTTAATAAGGTCACCAATCATGTTGAACTGAATGAGGGTATTCATAATCCAGTATGACTTCACCTGGACAACAACAATAGCTACAAAAATCTATTTAGAGAATTTCACATTCTAAGGAACTGGGAATTAACAGTTAACATAGCTTCTTCAGTGGTAGAAAAAATTCAAAGCATGCCATAAAGGAAAAAAAAAATGTGCAAAAAAAAGGAGAGTCCTTCTAAAGTCCTTCTCCAACTTCTAAACACCGCTACTAAAATTAACCTGAGGTTCTCTTACCTAGAGCACAAATCCCTCAGAGCAGATCTGGAGCTCCTGCACAGAGAGGAACAAATAAATCTGACCCTAACACTAATCTAACCTAACCTAACCAAACCTAACCTAACCTAACCTAACCTAACCTAACTTAACACTAACCTAACCTAACCTAACACTAACCTAACCTAACCTAACACTAACCTATCCCTAACCCTAACCCTAACCCTAACCCTAACCCTAACCCTAACCCTAACCCTAACCCTAACCCTAACTCTAACCCTAATCCTCACCCTAACCCTAACCCTAACTCTAGTCCAAGTGTTGTATTGTGGGTATTTCTGTTGTAATTTTTTTTCATTATAGTAATATGTTTGACAAAGATATAAATCTACAATGGAGCTTATTTATCTTCTCACCTACATAATGCTCACTAATTAGAAATCTCATTACTCTTTCTTGTAGCCCTTAGCAACCATAGTTCTACTTGTGGAATTCTTTGAATTTGACTCTTGATACCTTTCAAACATGGAATCATACAGTGGCTACCTTATTTAACTTAGCATGATGTTCTCACCTTGTCACTAACTCAAAGTCTACCTTTTAAATCATAATAGTATTACAGTAGTGTGCTACTTCAGGCTCCACACCTGTTCACGTGTCAATCAATCATCAATCAATCAATCAGTCAGTCAGTCTTGCCATTGTGAAGAGAGCTTCAGTGAATGCAGGAGCACTGATGTCATTTGAGATACTGACTTCAGGACTTTTGAATGACACGCCTAGAGTCAGGAAGCTAAACAACATCCTGGCTCTGTTTTTGATTGTTTGAGAGGAGTCTGCACTGCTTTATACAGCATCTGCCCATTGTGCTTTCCCACCAACAGTGTGCAAGAGGTCCAACTTCACGGTCTGTCAATGTGTGCTGAGGCTAATCCAAAATCCTCTCCTGCCTGCTCTTATGACTCCTACCACTACCACTATTAAATGCTAATAAATCCTGCTGGGAAAAAAAAAAAAAGTAACTTCAGTTGAGTTCCCAACCGAGTGAGAAATAAGAATAGTTATTAATGTGCATTATTTTAAACATCTGAGTAAGACTTCTCAACTCACAAAACCAGTGCTGTCATGGTGAACACTTAGAAACCTGAGTTCATTTCCAACTCGGGAAAATGGGAAAAAGGTAGCCAGAAAGGGGCAGTTGTCCAAGAAAAACGCGCTTTCAACGCAGTGAGTATAAAACCTGAAATGGCGACTGAAATTTAAGAAAATACTCTAAAAAATTTCAGAGCCTTATAAAAAAGAAATCAATCTCTCTGTAGGACTAAAAATATCTCAGCTTTGAACCTTTTTTTTAAAAAAAAAATTCTTATTAGACTTGAAAGTGTGTCCATTGATCCAGCAAGAGCAATTTGCTAATAATTAGGCTGGCAAAGGAAACTTCAGATTTCTCCCAACCAGGTAGTCAGGGGTCCTGAGTTTACAGAAGGCACAAAAAGCAGATGAAGCAGCCAACGTCCGCGTTCACAAAGTCTCAGGACTGTACAGATTCATGGCAAACCAACTTCCAAATGGAAAATGGCCCCTCTGACTACTCCTTACTGTATTCAAAGACGTGATCTTTAAGTCTGGGATAGCCTGCAGTATTTTCCTGTCAACTATACAATGCACATAGTTTCCTTTTGGCCTTCTATATTAATAGGAAATGTCAACTTTCCCATTAGATTTTAAGCTCTCTGAGGACCAAACCCGTGTCTCATTCATCTTTGGCTCTCCTGTGCACAATACATATACGAGGCACTCCGCTGAGGCTGGTGACGTGAGTGATGTGAATGAACGCTGAAGCCCC
>JADRCD010222914.1:0-35569 GCA_019843815.1 Montemys delectorum
GTTCCCAGGGTTTTGTTGATAAATAGAATCATTTCTGAAGTCATCAGTAGCAAATTGGTTCTTTGCTCTGGCTTGGCCATGCAGGCCTATGGAGTACGTGCAGAATCATTTGAATAATACTAGGCTTCTGCAGCCATTTATCAATGCCACCTTCTACTCCCCTTTTGCGCGCACTTTGATAACTGGATGTCTGATGCACTGTCAGTTGCCTCTTGTATCTGACGCAGGGGGACACAGCATATGACAGTGCTTGACTCCACACAGCTAGCTAGAACGATAGGGAGCACTGACAATTTCTCTGATTCCATTCTGGGGAGGATTGTAGGATAGGAGGTTGTAGAAACTAAACACACATATAAAAATCCAGCTGTGAAAGAAGCGAAAGATAAATTAGTGAGGGCTAAGAAACTATTCATCAAAGCCTATGGCCGAGGAGATGGTGAGAACTGGGTATGAGTCTGACCTGCAGAGTAATGAGGTAGCATAAGAATGAGGCTTGTCTCTCGGGTACAGCAAGCATCAGAGAGCTTCCCATCCAGCAAGCAGATTTTGCTTGGTAAACACTGTAGCATTTGCTGCAGGATCCAGGCCTGTTTCTTTTCTACTTATAGGGCTGACCCAGGTCTTAAGCATGTAGCATTCTCATTTGAAAATTACAGACAGATGTGACCTACATCTGAGTAAATATACTAAAGGAAAGTCTTGTGAGAAGAAAGTCTGAGAAGTTGAATGTTGTGATTTGATTAGAAACTGTCAGAGTCAACATAGGGAAAGAGGAAAGGCACATGAAGAGAAGATGGTTACTGTGTGTTTTCTTCATACATTCACTGGATTTGAGCAAACTGTGGGAAGAAGAGCATGAATAGAGTGCACTTGTGTTCTTCTCTCCCTCCCACTTCTTCCTTTTTGAACTTTTCTTTCTCTTAGGTGTTTTTGTTTTGTTTTGTTTTGTTTTGTTTTATTATGGCCCAGGTACATGAGCCTCAGTTCTGGGGAAGGGTTATATGATACAAAACCAAACAGGACATTGATTTTTATTGTCACTGTCTACATAAAGTAAAGAGCAAATTAGCATTCTATGGTTTGAACAAGCAAGTGTGAATCAGTGTAGTGACGGTGCCAATGAGGTCCATTTTAAGAAGGAAGGGTCAGAATGCATTATCTAGATTATCAGTACTTTAGATAATATGAGGATGCAGTAGCAGGTCCATCCATAGATGAACATAGTCTTATAAGATGTGATGAGGGTGCTGAGAGATACAGAGACCAAGCCACAGGGTTTTTGTGTGTTTGTGTATTTGCACTTGCACACATGTGTTTGTATGGTTTATGCATACACATACACATGTGTGCAAGTGTGTGGTTAGATGTGCCTATGGAGACTAGAAGAGAATGTTGAGTGCTCTGATCTATTATTATTTGCATAGTCCCTTAAGGCATAGTTTCTTACTGTGTGGAGCTGAGCTGGCAGACAGCAAGCCCCAGTGATTCTCCTATGTCTGCCCCCGACAGCATTGGGTTACAGATACACTTGACCTTGGCCAGCTTTTTACATGGTGTTAGAACCTGAGCCCATACTTATAGTATATGTTATGAACCATTTATAGTTGTAAGTGTTATGAGCCAGAGTTCATAATCTTCAGCCTCAGATTTGTATCTTCATAGGACAGAAATAGTTTTCCCACATCAATCCAACTTTGCTGTTATACAAAGAAATAAGTCGCTGATGAACTAGAGCAACTAGAGAAACTGTGACCTAATAAAGCCTAATTTACAAAGAAAAGTAGTGGACCCCAGTTTGGTAACCTCTGCTGTAGGGCTGCATGGGCCAATGACAACATATGCAATGAACAATGCTGCCATCCATGGTCTACATGACACTCCCCACTCAAGAAACAGTCTTATTTGTTGGTAGGGACAGTCTTCCCAATGGCTAGCCATGTTGTGTTCCTAATGGAACCATCATTGGGCATGTCTCAGAGTAGGGAGCAGAACTTACAGAAAAAGCCTGCAGTGACAAGAGTAGTAGGTACAAAGGCCTGCATGAATGGTGCTTGAGTGCATCATGAAGTCAAACTCAGGGGATTTACTTTTCTTTTGATCTGAGTTTGTAGGAAAATTATGTAAGATGGATGTGGCATCTTATTTTCTTCTTTTCCACTGATTCAGAAATATAAGCCTTTACTTCCCATAATTCTTTGATTTTGGCCTTTCCCTTATTTCTTCAAATGTGTTTCTAGAGCTCATAGTAGGTATTTGTTCCTATTTTAGTAAGAAAATTTAATCTATCCAGAGTATAGAAAGGCAGAGAGTTTGGACAGTATCATCCTGGGTATATTGTTTCTGTAAGACTCCATCATCCTTGGAAAACACAATTGTTTTCAGAGTGGAGTGAGCCTCATTGTGAAGCTATCACAGGATGCTGATCTAGAAGAAAAGTGTAATTACTGATATGATTTGCTCCATGAAGAGAAACTTGAGTGTTTGTGAATTTTTAACTCCACATAGAGGCAAAGGCACAGCAGAATAGACTGTCCCTAGAAAACTGCACGCATCTGCCATGCTCCTCTGCTGTCTTGTCTCCCGTTTATGATCTTCCTCTTCTGCTCCATGCCCCTGGCATCTTATTTTTGTAAGCAAATTCAAGCAGGTCCTTTTGCAAGAATCATTTTCTTTATATGTTGTTCACTGTGTCTTCTAGATCTCATTACATCACAGTGACTTCCTTTGTGTGTCTTCTCAGGTAACTCAGTCCCAATAGATTCCTACACTTCATCCAGTCTTAATGCCCTCTGCCAGTACTTCCCAGGACATTCACTACTGCTAGAAATAACTGTGTTCCATTCACTTCATTTCTGTCTCAGTTCTCTTACTAGAAGATGGATCTCACTTGACCATGGACCTGTGTTTCAACACCAATAAGTCTTTGAGTATCTACAAAAGCATGGAAAGTGCTCATTAAATGTTTGTGCAGGTGAATTACCCAAACAGCAAAGGTAGCCAGGCAAAAGGGATGATAACAGCAATCATGTCATTTATAAACAAGACAAAGAATTTTTCTTATAGCATGTTTTATTACTTACATATTTTATTGCATATTTATTTCTGATGAGGGCTTATGAATATTGACATTCATGATTTAATAAAAGCTTTGTATACTTTTCCTTTAAGTGTAGAAATATAACCTAGTATATTAAGTTCTTTTCCTGCTAGACTAGCATTATAATCTAAAGATAAGGAACTAATGACCTCACCTGGTAAAGAAGGATGTGGATCTTGTTTTGACACCCTCAAGGTGGATTTCTTGACTGTGATCTGTTCTTTCTTCTGTCATAGGATGATGACTTGGAAACTGATATGAGCAAACTTAGTTTTAAACCTGGTCTTGACCTACCCGAGGAGGAATTTGCACAGTATAATGCAATGTGTCCTGAGCTCTCCTGTAGCTTTGAGGTAAGCATAGATTGTAATCTACTTCTTGGAAACACATGGTGTGATCTTTGTAGAACCTGGGAAACCAAACAGAGGTGTCCAGATGAATCCCATTGTTCATCTTTACCATTGTTCCTTGGTCTTTCTGAGAGAAAAACAGAAGGAAAAAGAGTAGGGTGATCAGGATGATCTCAAGGACCATAAGGTCTGATACACGATACCAAGGATAGAATCAGAATGAAACTGCACCTTACTAACTATGGCTTGCTGAGTGGGCATAGAGCTCTGGCTCCACATGGAAGACCAAATGAAAATTCTGAATGATTTAAGTAATCTTTTGGCAAATTGGGAAGGTCATCATGATAAATGGATTATTAAAGGTCATCATCCAGAATCCAGGCTTGTTCATTAGTAAAGGCGAATGAATACCTTAGATCTGGTGAGGCTAACCCAGGATGCTGCTGGTGCTAGCATTGAGAGTCAGACCTGCCCTTTGATCTCTATTATTCTCTTATTGTTTTTTAACAAATTATGAGCCCAGCTATATCAAAGAGCATAGAGAGGCACATGTAGAGAGGAGCTGATATGTCCTATTTCACTCTAGAAAACAGAAGAGGATCAGTAGTCAAAATTTCGGAGAAGAAAATTTCAGTTCAGTGTATAGACTACAAAAAAATTGTCTTCAAATCAAAGGCACTGCCTGGGGCACAGTGAAAGTCTTTTCTTTGTATATCACTGAGGCCCCCTATAAATGAAGTTGTTCAGTCAGACTGTAATTGAACAGGGGTTAGTGGGTGGAGGTTGCAAAAATTTACACACTATACGGAATTATTCTATACTCATCTAAAGCCTCTTCTGAAAGTGACTTTTGCAGTATTCTGACATTTGTTTACTCTTAAGGCTTAATTTATTTCCACTGGTTGACTCTTTGTAAAAGCTCTTAAATCACCAGGATCACACTTAGCTTTGGTTCCAGAGAGCTAGTATAGAAATAGAATTTTATTCTCTATATGGAATGAAATATTAATACATACATTTTTCTACTTTGACTTTGAAGGAACTAGAACCCAAGTATGGAGATGAGTTGAACCTCAAAGACACTCTGCGTGCCAATCACCACCATATTCCAAGTGCTGCCTCTCTAAGACAACACTGTTTCAATGGGGAGCCCAGCTCCTGGCGGCAAGAAAGAGAAGACACAGTCCACACATCCATTCTGCACATGGCGAACACAGGGAAGTCCAGTGTACAGTCATCCTTAAAACAAAGATCTACAACAAATGTAAACCAAAGCATACAACAAAATGGTTTGGAAACCGATTCTTCTGGACACGATACCTCTGACATTCAGGCTCCCTTAGAACAAGTTGCTTGGGACATAGAAGCAATTTCTTGCCCAGGGATAACTGCCTCATTTTCCAATTCTACTAAGCCAGAAGAAAGGAACGAAGCTATAGAGAAGCTTCTGCACACTCATGCCAAGCACATACCTTTCCATGATCCTCATCTTTATCTGGCTAATGCTATGCAGACAAGATCTGCTGTGGGATTCAAGACAATGGCATTTCCTGATCTCTGGGGGCACTGTCCACCTCCCACTGCTCAACCCCTGCTGGATCGCAAACTGGGAGTACAGAGGTGAGGGTTTTACTGACTTGAAAGTTATAGTTTCTCTTCTAAATACCATTCTCTTACCCAAAGTCAACGAAATTCATTGGAAATGTGCAAAAGGATTATAAATCCTCTTAAACATTCTTCCTCTCTCTTATTTAAGTCTCACAGATACTTTTTCCCCCCCTCACTCAGACAGAAGACTGACTTCAGCCTTCTACAACAGGTAGAGTCCAAGGAATACAAATATGCAGAGTAATAGAAAGCCTTGCTGGAGCCATCCAAGGGGCAAAGTTGCAAATAGTCAATAGTGGTAATTTCTACCCCAAAGCTCTCTCAGTGCATAAGATTTTTATTTATTTATTTATACAGACAGAAAAGCCATAGTACCCTAGTCCAGGTTCTCTTGATAATTGTCTTCAATATGAATACCTTAAAGAAAACTTATCACTTCCTCTTCTGATTCTACTGCTCACGTATGTTTAGGCTTTAATAAAGGGGAGAAAGAAGGATAGTGCTGTCTGTACATTTTGAACCTAAGATGGCGGTACTGTTAAGTGCCTATGTTCTGTGTTTCTCTAAGGATTTCTGGGCTGAGGTAATGTGCACACACCAACACTTACATTGTTTCCAACTTTCTTTACAAGGATCAAGATACTTGAGGATGTCCAGAGGCTCCTCCAGCCAAGCGATGTTATAAACAAAGTTGTCTTCAGTTTAGATGAGCCCAGGTAGGTGGTCTTGAACATCCATGGAATGGAAAGCAAGGAGGATTCTGTTACTTATGTTGATGTGTTAATTGGAGTGTTCCATATTAGGAATCCACTTCTGTTTCTAAAACCAGCATGGTGACTACTCTGTTTCAAATACTATAAGAGCTATCTTAACCGTAAGGAATATAAATCTGTATCCAAACACAGTAATATGAAATGTTCACACATTCTCTTTATTTCTTGTAGGCCTTTGCAAGGCAGCATTTCCAATTGCTTAAGGTTCCACTCCAAGTTTGAATCAGGAAATCTTCGTAAAGCCATCCAAGTGCGTGAGTAAGTAAGAATAACTACAGTTGTGCATTGCGGCAGCATAGAAGAGCAGGTGCAGGGCATTTCCTGCCATTATCTGTTCAGTACCCTCATACTGACAGCTCAAAACCAAAACCAATCATCTTAATAGTATCTTTACCAAGAAAATTGGCAAACATTAACTAGCACTGAAAGTTTTCCTCTCTGAGTCATTTGTCAAAAGACAATGAGAGAACCTACTGGCTGATGCCTGAGCAAGGTGAGCTGTTCACTACATCCATAAATACATTATTTCTATATTCATTACTTCAATATTTCAGTTTAAGAGACTTCTCTCAGTACATATGTATGCTTCTATTATTCCAAGGCTAGACCTGCGGACACAGAAGAGTACATGACATTTCCTATTCCTTCTCCTCCCCATAACTATTTATTCCACAGGGCTGTATTTAGGAGAGAACAATTTTAGATCTCCAACTTGCATTCCATGGATCATCTATGTATCCCTAGCAAAATCTACCAATGAGCTTTCATTAATAGAAAATGACTCCACAGTCAAGGTCAGACTAGGGATGTATAAAACTAAAATGAAATACATGATCCCTTTCCAGTTGCAGTGACAGAATAATTTTTCAAAGTCTCTTGATGTAACACAATTTTACCATAGAGGAATGAACTAGACTTGCTAGCTACAGAATCCTTCTATGGCTGGCTTCTGACAAATGAAGCGGTCAATGCTAGTTAATGGTATAGTAGCCAAACATGTTGGAATGAAACAACCAGGGCTGTCTCCGTCTCCTTCTAGGTGGCCTAGGCACGGCCTACTTTGCTTCATGCCTTTCTTGTCTCACTTGCAAAAATGAGGATAACAGTAACACCTACTTTGCAGTTGCTTTATCAGATTTAATTCATATTCATCAAACTCTCTGAGTAGTGCCCAGCACATGGTAAGCACTCAGTGGACATGCTTTTATCTAGGGATACATGCTTATCATGACAAGCTTAGAACTTAGTGTAGCTCCCATATAACATATTATTTTCAAAGGTAATTTTTTTTGGGGGGGGGAGGGAAGAGTTATATATGATCTTTTTCTTTTGGTTTAATTTTGTAAATGAACTACTTCGACAATGTAATTCAAAGTCTGACACATAAGACAGAGAAAAGTTGAGCTACTCAGACTAAAGAAAGAAAGGACAAGCATTCACAGTTCCTTTCCAGCTTACTTCTCCATTCTCAGCCCAGCCTCTGCTTCGTCCTATGGCTTCTGTTTGTTTTTTCTTTTTCTCATAGCAAGAATTAAGGTTGTTAGAAAAAAATTAATGTAGATTTAAATATTAGAAGATATATCTCAATATATACATTTAGAGAGAGAGAGAGGGAGAGAGAGAGAAAGAGAGGGAGAGAGAGGGAACCAAATGATAAATTAGGGACCTAAAGAAAGGGAATCACACACTATTTACATCATTTCTTATTTCTAAAGTCAAATTCAAAAGACCTAGGAAGTAATTTACTGAAGAGTTTTCTAGTTAGACAGTTTTCAGTCCAGAATCTGTTTAAGTTACTGCCACTGCTAGGTTTCTTTATATATAGATTTACCTTTGAGCAGAGACAGAATCACAAATGAATCAACTGTACTCAGTGCAGAATAAAGTGAAAGAAAAATATCCTAGTAAAATCTTTTAATGACCATTTTTTGAGTGAACACTGTGGGGACAAAGGATGATACAGGTCAGAGAATTGCTTGTAGGCCTGATTTGCCCACCCAGTGGTGTGTGTTTCAGTCATTGCATGGTAAACTCATTGGCATAGTCTTGCCAGCTACAGGGTGAGAGGCAGGATTCTATCACTTAGTTCTGCCCTACTCTTCTATCTTATATCAAGTTCTATCCTTTCATAATTATCCCTAAGCAATGTCATGCTTGCTTGTTTTTTTTGCCAACTTGACACAATCTGGAGTTATCTGAAAGTTGAGAGAATGCTTCCATAAATTCTGGCTGTAGGATATTTTCTTAGTGATTGATGGGGGAGGGCACAGCCATTGTTGGTGGTGCCATCCCTGGGCAGGCAGTACTGGGTTCTATACAAAGCTAGGCTGAGAAAGTCAGGATGAGCAAGCCAGTAAGCAGCACCCATCCATGGCCTCTGTATCAGCTCCTGCCCTGTTTGAGTTCTGGTCCTGACGTCCTTCAATGATGGACTATAATGTGAAAATGTAAGACAAATAAACCCTTTCTTCTTGAACTTGTATTGGTCATGGTGTTTCACCACAGGAACAGAAAACTTAACTAAGACAGATGTCATTCATCTAGGCTCAGGAATGGGAGTGTACACATGAAGTATGACAAAAACATCATTTCTTTGGGAAGAGCAACTCACCCATTATCTCATTTCTGACTCTGCAGGTTTGAGTATGACTTGTTGGTCAATGCTGATGTGAATAGTTCCCAGCACCAGCAGTGGTTCTACTTCAAGGTGAGCGGCATGAGGGCCGCTGTCCCTTATCGCTTCAACATCATCAATTGTGAGAAACCCAACAGCCAGTTCAACTATGGTATGTGCTTTTTGGAATCAGGGGATTTCTGTCTGTATCATGAATGGGTCACTTCCAGGTTGTTTGTATTATTATCAGAAGTCTCCCTGAAGTTTCAGAACGTTGAGGATGGCCTAATGTGCTTTGCTTGCCAGTCTGGCAAGACAGTGGCCAAATGAGGGCATAGGGCAAATACAGAAGGGTGATGAGGGGTTCTCACTCTCCCACTGAATGTGAGGAGTGTGCACAATTTTGCAATACATTCTGAGGTACAGTACACTTTGAACTTTGGAATCTGGAAGGTACTTGTTTCTGCTTTCCATCTTCTAAATATTCCAAGAGTAAATAATTATATTGGCCTGCTTGTCACAAGAGAGGAGAACTTCAAAATCTACCTGAGCTTTATGTACTCAAACCCTCTGAAAAATGCCTAAATCACCATGATCTACTTGGGATAGCTCACATACTAAAGTATTTGGTGATTTTGAATGAAGAATAACTATGGGTGATACCTTTATTTCATACTACTTCTGGCCATGCCTCTATTCCATACTGCCTAGAACAGACACTCGTGCCCATAGAAAGACAAAATGTGAGCCTTAACTCTTGCATTTGTTTTACAAAAATGAAGGCTCAAGTGTATGCTATGTTCTCTGTGGAGATTTTATGGGAGAATGGATGTTTTCTCCTAATTCAAGAGCCATTTTCCTTGCATTCCTTGGCCTATGGCATCTTCCTCTGTAAAATCGGCAGCACAACACCTTTAATGTCTCTGGTGACATTGCTTCTCTTCTTTAGTCTAAACTCCCTTTGCCTCCTCCTCATAAGGACATTGGTGGTTACATTCAAGACCCCATGGATAATCAGTCTGGCTTAATATCTAAGTTTAATTACATTTGCAAAGTCTGATAATATATCGTGAACATTCACAGCACAGCCTTGAGGGATCAAGAACTGGGTATCTTTAAGGCTCACCATCCAGCCTACTGCTGGATTCTTCATTTGGCTCTCTTTTTCTTTTCTTGTGTATTAAGCCTTGCTTTTATTTCACAGGAATGCAGCCGACCCTGTATTCTGTGAAAGAGGCTCTTCTTGGTCGACCTGCCTGGATACGGACAGGCTCTGAAATTTGTTACTACAAGTATGTTAGAGTACACTTGGCTTCATTTGATCTCTGTGGACATTTACCCTCAATTTTAATTTTGTTTTTCTGTTATTCCTATACATATGCACAACCCGTTTGTCTGCTACCTTTGTTGTCAATGCTTGTCCTGAGACATTTTAGGTTAAATGAAATTCACATTAGTCCCCCAAATATCATTGGAAGTATTGAAATAAGATTAGTTTCTCTTCACACACCACTGTGAATACTTGGGAATATTTTTTTGCCAGGTTTTAAAAGTTGTACAGGCTGAAGCTGTGATTAGTACTTCAAACCTTAGTTCTTCACCTGGACCCAGTGAACAGGAAGCCTAAGGTTCCGTGTCCTGTCCCTATGCACACATGCTTCACTTTTCAGGGGCACAGAGGCATGACTATATGACAAATGTACATATGGAAGCCTTCTTCCGTAGCAAGATAGTTTTGTGTACAAAAGAAGGAAGGATGGAGTTATTCATGCTTATTCTTCAATCAATAGACAGCTTCATAAATTTACTCTGAAAAAATGTGATGAAAACTTTTAACGTATCTATATTCTATTTTTTTTGTTTGTTTGATTTTTATGTTTTGTTTTGGAGATAGGGTTTCTCTATATAGCGCTGGCTATCCTAGAACTCACTCTGTAGATCAGGTTGGCCTCAAACTCAGAAATCCGCCTGCCTCTGCCTCCCAAGTGCTGGAATTAAAGGTGTGCATTGGTTGATCTTATAAAAATGAACAGGCTCTGACTTTTCTTTCTCTGCTAACACAAGACTCCCCCTTCTAAGATTACAACAGGTCCCTAACATACTATAAGGAGATAATCTAGAATTTGGGATGATTATCACAGCCTCAGAGAAGGCTTATTTATTGTCTCTCTGCTTTGAGGCTCTGGGGATGGTATTGACAGGAAAGGTCAAGGGTCCTGTTGTTCTGTTTGGCTAAAAGCAGAAATCACCATAGAGATAAGAATAGCTCACAAAGCACAGAGCAGATCTGATTAACACTGTGCAGGAAGGCAGGTAGCAGCTTCAGTCCCTGATGTATCAAGATATAAATCCAAGAAGCGTTTTCATATATTCTTTAGAAACTATCAAAACATTACAACTTGGTTAGATTTCCATTCACATAAATGACAATTACTTCCTGGCCCACTTATCTTAGGACCCCTAGGACTCTTTTTCTGGTACACTGAGATGTAGGCTAAACATCACCTCAGGCTGGTAGAGTTCACAATTGCAGGAGACAAATATGAAGTCTAATTTTTATTGTGCCAGGAATATCTTTTAATTTCCTTTGAATGTAGTGTCAATAGACGTACAAGACTTAACAGAAAACTTGCTTGGGTCTGTAATGTGAGGTTTGCACAAACATAAGGTCTTGCGTTATTAAATCAGTGAAGCAGAGCTCACCAGTGGGATGCTCTTCTTGGAACTGTGGAGTAAGAATGAAGTCCAAGAGGGGCAGGTATTTCCTCAGAGGAGAACGATGAAGACGCACATTCAAAAGCACCACCCTGGCCTAAGGGAAGTCACTGTTAATAGCTTTTAGAATCATTAATGAGACAATTGTTATGTGAATTAAGGAGTAACAGAGGGGTAAGATGCAAACCATGCATGTATAATGTAATTCATTTTCATATTCCAGCCGTGAATATAACAGAGATGAATGGATAAGGCTGCTACATTGTGATGCAGTTTGTTTTACAATCGTTCACCTTGTATTAACACACTACCAATAATACGATGTAACAGCAGGGCAGATATTGTAATCTCTGTTCACCCACAGATTAGAACACCTCTGTCTATTATGGAACACTTTACTGTACAACATCTTTTACCCAGTTTCCCATCACAATCTGTGATTGGATCTGCTCTAGAGGATTTCTTCATTTCATCCTTGTATTTATTCTCTCTGGAGTATTAGTCAGGGGGAGCTTCCTACTCTTCTCTATGTTAGTACAAACTCAGATGTTCTGCTATCCTTGTGCTATTAAATTTCCAGGGTTAGTGTCAGGATACTCAATGTAAGGAGAAACAAGAATGTAGTATTTGGGTAGTTAGATACAAATGTGAAAGCCAAAGAACTCCTGGAAGGAACGGGGCCTCATATACATCTGGATCCTTAAACACTTTGTCAGAAGCTAAAAGAAAAGACAGAGGGAGAGGCAAGCCATTCCTGCCCACAGTCCCCCGCAAACCCTTGCTGAAGCTATGATGGTGAGCTCCATGTCACGAAATAGCTGATAGAGAATTTAATGTAATTTTTATAATCTCCCTCCTGGAATAAAACAGGAAAGAGCGTTTGATTTCACTGGCCTCAAATCAAGCTTATCTTGTAATTATTCATTATATATGGTTGACATGTACTGCAGAAACCAATCAGATCAATCCCCACATTAAACATTAGGTATTTTAATATTTTTATTACCTAGATAAATAATATGTTCAAGGAGAAGTTTTTTAATACTGTCTCTGTGTTGCACAATTCAGTCCTTTCCCCAGGTTACCAAATATTCCTTCTATTCTGGAGGCTGAAGAACAAAACAAGTGAACTCATTTTTCTGTGCCCGTCATAAAGTAAGCAAGGACACATTGGTTTGTTTTATTTACTTTGTTGTGGCCCGCTTTTCCTTCTGACTTTCAGTTTCACACTTTTCCCAGTCCTCTCCCAGCTCTGGTGTAAAGCAATCTCCATGTTGAAGGGCAGCGGGAGGGAAGCTGCAGGTGCTGAGTGGCCATGTAATACACTGCAGCTGCTCTCTTCTGACATTTATCTCTGCTCATGAGAGGAGATGGAACAGCTCATTCATGAAGATGAATGCCATACAAGAGCGCTGCCATCATCCATCCTTCCGAGGAATCTCAGGAGAGAGATTTGGCGCTATATAGAATATTAGAGATGCTGCAAGGCATGGGGAAGCCCCGCAAGTCGGCCGCTGTGCCTTATTAGATTCCATTAAGTAAAATGATATACCCTTGTTAAAGAGCCATCGTCAGGGTGAGATTGCCTAATTCACACATGGCTTTAGTGTTGGCTAATGTAGTACACACAGAGAACTACAGTAACGACATGCAACTTCCTGGAATATTTCTGAGCACAAGTGGAGATGGATGTAATTTGTAACTGCTTTCTGTACTTTGCTTCCTGCTTCATTGAAGGCTTTCTGGTTACAAAAGTGTGAATCCTTCTGAAGATGAATGGTTCAGGGAAGGGTAAGATTTTAACTGTGGAGCAGCTGGGTGTCTGTGTGGCTCAGGTCATCTTTGTCCCAAGATGATGTATCTAGGGTTTCCAGCTGATCTGAAACCATACTGGTGGTCAGGGGTCTTCTTTTTCACCCAGAAGAGATGTTTCAAAGAGAAAATTGTCCTTGTGAGTAAATTTCTACCATCCCTTCACCATAAAGACATCTGACAAATTACTCCAACTTTCTTCAATCTTAGTTTCTCTCTATATAAAATAAGGATAAAGTGGCATCTACCTCCACAGAGCAGCTCTGAAGATTAAAGGACATGTGGTAAAATGCACAGCAAGCCAAAGACTTGAATACGGTAGATATTCAATTTATGTTAGTAATTGTTTAATAATAATTACTAGAACTGTATTAAATCAATCGAGTATTGGTGATAGAGTCATAGTATATAGCTCATTTTCACTAGCCCTCAACTGGACTGTTTAATATTCTCCTTCTTTGTTTTAGACTCTTAAGTTTGTAGCACTCCTGCTGTATACAGATCTCAGATTCTTGCTGAACTGAGCAAAATTTCTCTTGTCACCATGTCCATTTTTAAGAGGGAAATGATACTTTGTTAACAATCATTCTTTCAGAACTTAGTCCACACTGGATACTGCTTGTGTGGAATTGTTCAAGATTCTTCACAACACTGAGCCCCAACATTTCCACCTCTAGAATGTGTAAAACATATTTTCCCTGGGAAGATAATATTAAGATTGACAAAAAAACAAATGAAGTGTCTTAATTATTGCTCAGGAAATCTTAGCTCCATTTATTCTGTAAACTCCAACTGAACAGTTGCCAATGTCCAGGTATGGTACACAAATGCCAAGCACAGCAACACACAAAGGAATATACTTCGTCCTTGTGATAGGTATTAACAGTGAGGAAGATACAAGTGTCAAAGAGCTATGCACAATATTGTAGAACAATTCTTTGAAGGGCTAACATTTAAGCTGAGAGAAGGGAACAGGGTAACAAGACGATGATAAAGGTTTTCTATGTCCTCACAACACAGGAAGGAAGCAGCTAATATAGGAAAGATGACTGCTAATGCCCTGAAGATGTCCTTCAGCATGGTCACTCTGCAACTGAGAAAACAAACACAACTAATTGGATGATTGTCTTCTTTCCTGAACAAATCAAATCAGAAAGCCATATTTCCGTTTAGAGACTTATCAAACATTTGTCAATGGCCTCTTAAAAATGTTGTCTGTGGTCATTGTCACCTCTTCTATAGTGTAACAAGACATAGTGCATACCAGACAAGTATCCAGTGATGAAGTCTGACATTTGTTTTAGAGTTCTCTAGAATTTAGACCCATTGCTACAGGTTGCAACACAACTTTCTTCAGCTAAATTTCACTCTCTACAAGTTGATGTTTAGTTTCCAATTTCCTTAACTCCTAGCACGGCACAACCATCTTGGGAAAGGCCAGCTTGCAGGGAGAGAGTTGATACCTTTCAGGCTATGAGGTATATTATGAGAGGTGTGTTTCTTTGTGTGTGTGTGTGTGTGTGTGTGTGTGTGTGTGTGTGTGTGCGTTTTCATATACATATGTGAGAAGATTTCACACATAGTCAAAACTACCATCTGGATTCATTTTCCTCTATCACAGGGACCATGGAATCTTAAAATTATGAGTCCATGTTATTTCTCTTTCCATTTTCCTAGAACTGGTCTTTTCTTGGAGCCCAGGGTGGTTATAGTGGGGAAGAACATAAGGACAGATATAGAGATTTCATTACCCCTCTCTAGCTTTCTGTAGCAGAGTAGAGCAAGGTTGAGTTTGTGATGGGTAAGTGCCCTTGTTATATGACTTTAATTTACAGTGGGAAACCTACAGAGTATCAATATTTAATGACACATGCAACTACTAGTCTCCAGACTTCATGGAAAAACTTATACATAAGCAAGGCCATTACCAAATAAGATCACTACAACTGGTTCTTATTTCAAGTCAACATGCTGACTCTGTCTCCACTGTTCATAGGTGAAGGATCTGGCGACAGTGGGCATTTGATCATATTTCTACTTGTCTTCCTATTCATGAATGTGCATGTATATGTGTATTGTTTATAGATTGGACACTCTTTCATATTTTAGTGCAGTGTCCCTGGTTCATTTCCCTTGGTTAGGAGCTGTAACTGACCAGTACCTGTTTGCTATTCAGCAAGGTATAAGGAAGATGTGCTTTTTCATTGGAGCCTTTGCAAGTGTAATCAGAAAGTAAACAAAGACAGAACACATGTGCCTCCCATGCCTTCTGGGCGGCCATCTGCTCTTTACATACTTTCTAATAACCAGAGTCTTAGCTTTTGGAGATACTTTAAAACTTTGGGGAAATCTGGAAAAAATAGATACAGCTAGATTTGAAGACCCAGATAACAGCATTGGGGAAGATACTCTTTTGAAGCTATTTCTACTAGTACATGGGAAATAGATTCTGTCAGTGTGATTCAAAAGCTGTGTGGGACAGTTGCTTTGGCCTCGTGGTGTTATGGGGTTACTCTCTCCACACCTGCCTAGAGTGAATGGCTCCAGGTTGCTATGTGAACAGAAGCTAAAGTGAGCAAAGTGAGTTGGGCAGTAGTAGTTGAAAGTATTGACAACCTCTCATACACCCACCACTAGTTTTATAGACATTGAAACATTACAAGGAGCACAGAAAGTGTGATGGCATGCTATTAGTTCATTTCCCATAAAGCTTCCCTTTTTAGGTTAGTGGTGGTAAGGGGATCAAGAAGGAAGCTAGAAGAAGAAAAGAATATCTATTTTTATGTTTTGCAAGAACATACAAATAATAATCTATTTATTCTTTCTCTTTTCCTTCTCTCTCACCCAAATCTCCAAAGCTCACAATGAGCCAGCAAGCTAATGTCATGCCAAAGGTAGACTTGCCTCTGGTGTTATGTGCATTTTCTATTATCATGCAGCCTGGATGATAACATTTCTCAGGAAAGCCTGTACAGCTGTCTCAACATCAACAGGCAAGACGAGAGTGTAACTGGCAGTGTGTATGGAAAACATTGCATGGAATGTACTTCTGGGTGCAATCTACTTTGATACTGTTCTCTGAAGTATCAGAATTGGTCCTTCATCCTTGACAAAGGAAAATGTGCACTCCTAAGCTTTAGGAAGCAAAGTCACCTTTGGGATGACAAAGTCATTCCTTTGGAAAGAACTTATTGCTCAGTGAAAGAACAGTCATTTTAGCTAGAGAAATCTGGGTTCAAATCCAGTATGCAGCATTTCCTTGCTTTATGGTCAACTGGTTCTTCTAAGCTTCCATTTTTTCATTCACAGGATGAGTTATTATGTCAGTGACAAAAGAGGACATATGTGAATCTTGAGATGGAATTCAGTGCTTTGTAGCGATAGCTAATAAATCCATTTGTCAGAAGCAAAGGGTATGAGCTGCATGTTGATATCTGTAGATTAGTGCTGTGTTATACCTTCATCACTTATAGCAGGAGGCAGTTAATACAGTGACTCATAAATAATCAAAGTGCCAAGGCTAAATTGTGGTGTGTTTAGCCCTGAATGGGATATCAATATCATCCCCTCCAAAACATAGGAAACAATACAGAAGAGGGGTCACGAAGAACATCCGAGGCAGAGGGTGGGTGATGTGCAGCAAAATACAGTTTCTGGACATAACCTATCAAAAGGTAACAAAATGAAAGGGATCAGCTATACTTTATATGGTTGTGCTGAGTAACAAGGATAGGGGAACAAACTTTGTATGTATGTCTGCAGTAGGACAGCATGAAACAGAATTGGCTTACATCATCCTCTTTCCCAGTGCAATGGTTAGGTGATGCTCATCTGTGGTCACAGTTACTGCAAGGGAAGTCACAGTATGTATACTACAAACAGGAGATCCTGGGTCAAGCTTACATGTGGCTGAACTGGTCCAGGGGCTGGCAGTGAATTCAATTGTCTGTTTCTTCACTTTCTAAGTCCTACCCACAAAAGTATTTTTGATCACTGAGTTATGGTTCTCTTGACAATATGTAGCAAGGAGGGTTCTGACATTTAGAACTCTGCCCCCTACTCCCTTTGCAGCCTCACCCTATCCTCAACTTCATTCATTCTCATTCTGTTCTTCTTCTTCTTCTTTTTTATTTTTTTTAGAAATCACTACCGTCAGAACACAGCTACCATGGATGGAGCATCCGGGAAGCGCTACTACACCCTCACCTTTGCTGTTACCTTCCCACACAATGAGGATGCCTGCTATCTGGCCTATCACTATCCCTACACCTACTCCACCCTCATGGTAATGTCCTATAGCACCATTATCTGGCAAGAGAGCAAGGGCAAGAGGTTTTTCTGGGAATATTACAGAGTTTCCAGAATAACTCGGTAATAACTCCCTGTGAGCAGGGAGAGGAGAACTCTCATTTTTTAAGACAGTAGGGTGTGTTGTCATTGACTTGGCTGGTGCTCCATGTCCTTCTCTGCTCGGAACACATGGCTGGGTCGTGGCAAGTGCTGTTCTAAGACCTAAGTTGTCTACTGGTTGAGAGTGAGAGCTGGGGTTATATTTTGTGGCCTCTGCTTTTAGTAAGTCCACAAATAAACGGTGAAGTAGCTAGATAGGCAATGAATTAGGGTCATCCCCTGCAAGTAGGCAGAGATGTAGAAAAGGATTACTTACTAGAGGAGAGAGGTAGAAGGCAGCAGAGAGATTGTGAGTCTGTGAGTCTATGAGTCTGTGTAAGTCTGGGTGAGCATCCAGGTCAGCTTTTCCAGTGGAGCCTATGTCTGCGTTTGAGCAAACAGTAGAAGAAGAAAACAATGAATCTAGTGGCCATTATTATTTGTGTAGAAGGTACAGCATAAGGCAGCAAGATTCACAGTTATTCCTGTGTTTAAAGTCTCTGCAAAATTACTGGTGGGACAACTTTTGAGGAAACCTGTGCCTTGGCCATACAGTTTCCTATCATTTCCAAAAGTTAGCAAGCCATCACTTTCCCCTAGCTATCTTATGACTATCCTGTGGAATAATGAGCTACAATATCTTCTACACAATGTTTTTTATCCTCTGTGTTAATATAAAATGTTACTGCCGTATTCATAATATTATGTATATGCCTGCAATACAGCATTTAGCTTGGAGGTTGAACAGTTTCATTTTAAGACTGTGATAAAGAACAGGACAAGATAACAGCTGTTCAAAGGGAATGCTTTGGTATAAATAAAAATCTCTTGGAGCAGGCACACTTAAACCACTTGGCTAAGCCCTTTATGAAAATGCAGCTGTCCTTTTTTCCATATGTTGTCTTGCCTACAGAGATATTTTTACTGTTCTCCAGATTGCAGAAGAAACACAACTAGTATTATTTGTGTATCACCCTTAGAGAACACATGAAGTTAATCTGAGGCATGCACATCTCGCAATATGCTGAAACAAGCTATGCCTGTTGTCAGACGTGCTTGCTGCCTTCGGGGACATACAACAGGCAGGATTCATGAATGTCTTCCCCTGTACTTAGGATCTTGACTGTGAAGCACTGCATGTGGAATGTCTATTGGGAAAGGAGGTGCACTTTTGCATACATGTTGGTTCTTTTCCATTGGAGGAAGGAACACAAGTATAGGACACCCACACATACACATTTTTTTAGACTATCTTGGACCCTGAGGAGATTCTTGGTGGAGGTGAATATAAAGCATTCAGAGGAGTCTGGGAGCTTGTCTGATTCACCTGTAACATTTATAGATGCATGAACAGAGACTGAGAAGTCCCATATCTGGCTACTGGCAAAGTGGGGAACAGAGCACTAGTCTTTCATGTTAATCCCTGTGGCCTTTCTCTTCTAGTGTAGAAGTATAGAATGAGGTATAGAATGAGTTCAGTGGAATTTTCTGCTCTGGAATCAGCTTTGTATTCTTGCTTGCTATTACATGCTGTAGGTACTAAAAATTCAGCTTGATAAATTTTACAAGTATGTAGTTATTGGGTTCTGTGAGGAGATAGATACACAGATGGCAGAGTTTAAATCGCCAGCTCAAGGATTTTATCTGAAATCCTTAGTATTGTGGATGTGGTTCAGCTGAAATCTAACAGTTTTTTTATCAAACATGGTACAGCTCTGATCTCAGGAGGCTTTGATAGACTCTTGGGGAGTGTTTACAAGCCGATTCAAAGACAGGAATCAGGCTTCCATCTTTCTCTGGGGCTCTGGGCTACTTCCTTCCTAGAGGCATGTCTGACCAGTGCACAGGATCTAATGCTTATGCCTTATAAACATCTGAAGAGTGATTGGGATCTAGGGAAAAGAATTTCATTTTCGAGGGAGACAAAAGCACCAGCCATGAAGATCCTTCTTAGGGAGAAGAGATAGCGTTGGCTAGCTAGCTAAGATCGCCAGCTGAAGTCTACTGTTTTCTTGTTTTCCTGCCGACTGTAGGCATTTGAGAAGAGCTAATGAGAAAAGTCGCAGGAGAGGGGTGCAGGGCTTCTTCCTCTTAAGTGAGCAGAATAGCGTATAAAAGATAATCTTTTATCTGGAAAGTGACAACGATACTCTCAATTTTGGGCTTCACATTTCCAATGACTGATGGCCTTTGTCCTCTCTGGGTTAGGAGTGTAATTGACTCTGGCTTCACTTGTGAAATCCTTCCTCCCACTTCGACACGATGAGTTGGTTCTGGGACACACACTGGTAATTTTTATTTTTAGATGCGTCCTAAAACAGTTCTTTTCCAACTGATCAATGACAAACTAATGTGAATGATGTCCCAAGAGTCGAATTAACTACATGTGACTCGAGTTTATGTTGAGCGGTAAAAAATAAATTTTTATGTGAGATTCACAATTTGTAAATCTCTTACAACAAGATTATGTTTAAGGCTTGAAAACATTTTTTTTTATAGCAGAGGATTGTATGCTGGATATCTTTGTTGTGAATATAATTTTGAAAGTTTAAGAACATTACTATTTTCTTATAAGAGAATTAATATTTGGTCCTTTCAAATTGTTATCTTCTAGAAACTTGCTGGCAATTCTGTTGGATAATCACCCAAATTACAGCATTAAAATAAAGCTAAGACAAAGAAATAGAATATTACAATTCTGAAGCAAACCAAGGGGGCTAGGTTTCAATTAGCTATATCATGATAGAAGTAACTGAGAAGACTGCTCAGCTGTTAAAGTTCTCAGTTGCCACTATGGAAGGCTTATATGGAGCAGTAGTCCAAGCTGAAAATGAGGCCCTGAGATAATTTAGAGTGGATAAGGAGGTGAGGTCATGGAATTTCACTGTGAACTTCTACCTCCATAAGTTGGCAAGAGATAAAGAAGGAGGTCATAAGTGGGATTCCTAAACTGGGAGAGTTTAATCAAGCTTGTGAGTAGTAGATCCATGGGGCAGAGATTTTTGTCCTGATATTTATACTTATATCTCTTACTTCAGAGATGAGAAACAGAGTGGGAAAAGGAAACGGAGGTGGCGAAACACAGGAGGGAGAAAAGAGAAGAAGAATTCTGTACGGACAATGTCTTCTGTTTTATAAAGGGTCCAGAGTAAATGGAGAGTTTCAGAGACATCACATGGGAAATGTTGACTTCCATATGGTAGAGCAAAGACCCAACCAGCAAGCTATAAATTAGTGTTGTCACATAATCAATAGACAGAGATCTAGCCTTGTATGGGCCAAAACAAAATACCTATGCTGATTCAGGGTCTTGATATGAAGGAGGTGAACATAAAGGATCCAAGATATGTTTGAAAGACAGGCTTTTGCCAAAAGAGCTGGAAAATGCCAGATATCTGGAGCTGTTGTAGTGGAGCTGTGCCCTCCTGGTGGGACATTAATTTAGATAGTCATGAAGCATAGTTGCTGTGGTGGATATGGAACACATTGGCCAAAGAGTCAATGCAGGAAATTATGCAGAACATGATGGGGACACTGGGTTTATGATACACTGGTAGGGAGGCTGTTAATTCCCTAGTGAAAGAAGGAGAACAATATTACTCTTTCCTGAGCCTTATCTTCACTCCAGCACCCACTTCCCACATGTGATCTTGGGGGTGCTAGTATATAAGAAGTAGAGGGCTGACTGAGACTGGGGACACTTCAGTGGCACCACTACATTGAGTCACCAATATATCTGTGAGTAGCCCCTATAAACTCATTGGCTCACCAAGCTGGCATTGAGCAAGAATCACTTCTTTGCTCTGTCAGTGCCCTCTATTCTTCTGGGGAGTAGATATGTGTTGTGATATCCTCTCAGGAAAGCTCACACCATGAGAGTCACAATGTAAGGACAATTTTTGGAAGTCAGATAAACGCCGATGAGTCCTCTGTTTCCTTAGCTTGTAGCTATGTGCAAAGCTTTACACTTTTTCTCCACTTAATCTTTATACCTGTAAAGTGGAAGTAAAAGGCCATTGCTCTATAGGCTGTTATAAATATAAGAAAATTGATTGATAGATGATAAAAGTGTCTACCTCAGGGCGGAGAGATGGCTCAGCGGTTAGGAATACTGACTACTCTTCCAGAGGTCCTGAGTTCAATCCCCAGCAACCAGATAGTGGCTCACAACCACCTACAATGGATCCGATGCCCTCTTCTGGTGTGTCTGAAGACAGCTACATCATACTTATATGCATAAAATAAATAAATAAATCTTAAAAAAAGTGTCTACCTCAGTAATCAACTCTAGTTGGTAGCCATTAGAGCACTGGTGTTGTTTCTATGATAATCCCTTTCTCTATTAGAGTCATAGCTGTCCATTCTACAATCTATACTAGTGCGGAAAGTATTTAAAGATCAAAGCGAAGAGCACAAGGAAATAAATACAAGACTACAGATGTTCTTATCATAGTGGTTACTTATTATTTTTATCTTTTAAAAGATAAACGACGTCAAAACGCTCTTCTCTTATAAAGAGAATGGCAAATGTCTCTCTTGTTCTTAAAGTTCCTGGAGGATGAGGGTACCTCTCACTGATAGGATGTTTCCCAGGTGTTCTCAAGGCACTTGGAGCATCATAGGGACAAAACACAGGTAAGTTCCTTTAAGTTAGGATGTTTGGTGTTATCAGACAGGGGCACTCGGATAAAACTTGTCTGGAACTTCCAGCGTGCTCTCTAGCTTCTGTTTTTTCCTTACAGGTGTTATTTGTTCTTGTGATGAGACGCCTTGATTATCTGAAGTGTCAAGGGGATTAAGCAGTGCAAAAATAAAATAGGCTTTGTGCTTGGGGGTGGGCTCCTCCCACCCCCCAAATTAGGGCACCAGAAAGTGCAGTTCTAAGGGTATCACAGTAAGAAAAGATGATTTTTCAGAGCTTGGTGCTTTGTAAGTGGCCATCAGCAGAGTAACCTGCTGAGGTCAGGGAATGGCTTTTGTGGAAGCATTAAGAAAGCCCAAGAACTCTGTGGGAGAAGCTCGGGATGTGGCCCCAGGCTAAGATCAGTTTGATTTTCCTGCAGACAGGGCTTTCTCTTTAAGAAGTCACCCCCTCTGGGTGTTGCAGCAATCTCTTTGAACTCAGTGCCACTTCCACAAAGAAACCCACCCCTGTGGCTTCCACAGGTCTGTAATTAGCTTCACTTGGCACTTGTGTTCACAGGCTCTGCTTCTCCCATCAAGGATCCCAACAATATCTAATTAAGAGAGCCTTTCTGGACCTGAGGTGGGAGCTTTCATCTGGAGATCAAGAGAGAGCCATTTGAGCAAAAGGCAATCTGGCAGAAGCTTTTTATTGGTTGACTGCTAGTTATTGCTCGAGCTACTAGAGTCAAAATAATCCCCTTGGAGTTGGAGGTGTTAGATATTTGGTGCACATTAGATGATAATTCCAAGGGGACATATATTTCATTGACAGATGAATGGGGGAGATGGCTATGGAAAAAAAATCAGAGTTTGTGGGAATGAGCTTAAGTTAATGTACACTAGGTATTGAAGGGTGATAATATCAGTGATAATTACACATGTAATACAGATGAACAGAACTCTAGCATGCTGTGCCTGCATTTGCTATCTGGGAGCCTCTTGAGGCACACTGTGAAGGACAAGTTCCCTGGCACGGTGATGTATTTGTCAGTGTTGACTTTCTCACAAGCAACTCCTCAGACAAATGGACAGCTGAGCTTGCCTCCCATATCTGAGTTCTAAAACATTAGATTTGGTTATTAATGTCTTTATTGCTATTATGATACTCTGTAGCACCGAATATTAAAGTCAGGGTCTCATGCAGACTCGCTGAGTTGGTGTCCTACCACTGTCCTGCACAACACCCCCGTCGTTTCATTTATTTTTTATTGTTTGGTATTAGGCAATAAACTGAGTTATTTGGAACACAAAATGATAATCACGGCTTTTGCTTGACAGACCGTCAATCATCCCAGTCCATCTCAGTGAGGACCCTTGTGTCCATAATCTAATGAGAGACAGATGAAAGAGAGAATCTGACTCACAGAACAATTTGGCACAATACTCTCTCCCAAAGTATATTCTGTAACACTCCAGTTTCCTAAACCTTTAAATTTCAAATTACACAATTTATTTATTTATTTATTTATTTATTTATTTATTTATTTATTTATTTTGTGTGTGTGCATGCACGCGCGCATGTGTGAGTGTGTACACGTGTACTCACATGGGCCAATGTGCATATGTGGAAATCATAGGACAGTTTGGAAGAGTTAGTTTTTCCATCCTATCATGTGGGTCTTTGCGATTGAACACAGGTCTTCAGGCTTGGCAGCAAACACCCCTATCCACTGAGCCATTTTGCAAGCCTTCCTGTAATCTTTATAGACAAAAAAGAGAGAATTTAATGGCCATTTCGAGTCATGAAGCACTGAGTGCCAGTCTTCATTCTCAGCAGTTACAGTATGTGTGTTTCTTCCATAGAAAAGGAACTAAGACACCGTGTCCTAGAGCTCCTTTTATGTTATTTAACTCACCAGTGTTAAAAACTTTCCAGTGTTTTGGCTAAGCATGGCTTCCCTCCTCCAGCTCCTTAGATAATCCAGCATTTGTTAACATCCTGCTGCTAGCACGTTGGGGAAGGCTGCAGGGTTAGGTTCCTTGCATTTGCAAATGCTAAGCAAACACCCAAATTTTAATCTGTACCCCCACACAGCTCACTCTTAAAACAGGGCTTGAACTAGTAACCTAAGATTGATTTTCCTTTTGGCATATAAATTACTTCAGTCAGCTTCTTTGGGGAAAATGTTTTTCTATTTTTTTCAAACAGTTGTTTTGTTTTTGCTATTTTAAATTCATTTTTGATTTACCTCCAATTTTTCTTAATAATCATCAGAAAATGTGGTTCATATAATTTTCCTTTTTTGTTGAATTTTAATAGCCTCATATATGACTAATTATTATTCTAATTTCACGAATGTTTGAGAATAAGTAAATAAAACATGCTAAGACAACTATGTAAATGGCCACACTGTGCGGCTGTTGTGTATTACTGCTCTTGCCACATGTGTTTACCCACGTCTGTGTTGCTATTTTACCATTTCTCTCTCCCGGTGTCATTTTTCCCTTTCTGCTGTTGTGTGTTATATATTTCAAAGCCATGTTATTTGATTCTTAAGATTTATGAGTTTTATATGTTCGTTGCGAATAGTGCCCTTTATCAAAATAAGATTTTAAAATCCCATTTAATGCACTTGATCTGGAATATGACTTTGCCATATATTACTGTTGCCTTGCCTGCTTTAATTTATGTTTACATTTCCTTTTAGATTCAATATTTCTCCCTTAAAATGTTAGAGTACAGGCAAACAAAATAAAGAGATAATTTAGGAGTGTTTCTCATACACACTGGGCTGCTTTCAAAAGTACCTCTTATACACAACATGCATTAGAATGTTAAAAACAGAAATCTGAATGTTCCTGTCATTTAATAAGACTGATTAACCTGTTTATGCTTACAACATATTTGGCTATAGCTGTCATTTGAGTAGATGTTCTTTTCCGTGCTTTGCTCCAGTCTTTGCATTGTTTTCCTGTGCAATGTGGACCATGTTTTCTTTGAGTTGTTTCCCCCCGCTCCTGAGTGTTTGCATAACTACTAGTGTTTCATTTTTAGTTCTTAAATACAACACAGTTGAAATTGATATTGCTTAATTAACAATAACAGGCAGCATTTAGTGTTTCTACATGTCACATAAAAACTGGCATATTTGCATGTATGTCTGTACAAGGGTATGTGCATATAAGTGAAATTACTCATGGAGTAGGGAGTATCAGACCTGTGAACCATTTGGCATGGGAGCTAGGATAGAACTTGAGTCCTCTGCAAGAGCAGCATACCCTATTAACCATGAAGCCATCTCCCCAGACCTCATTTTTATTTTTCATTTAATTTTAGGTAACTACTTTTTATGCTCAGCTCTAGGGATTGAGTCCTGGGCATTGCACATGAAAGCAAGTGCTCTACCTCTGAGCTACCTTCTTAGGCAAAAATATAGAAAATTAAAAAAAAAAAATTAAAAACCCATCTCATCCAACCAGATCCTGCCAGATCTGGCACACCCTTCTTTAAGGTCTAGCCCAATAACTGTAATCCTCACACCACAGCAAGGAAACTTCTCTTCCAATAAACAGAGACCATTAAAGAAAACCACAACCAACCAAAGCCCAGTGTCATGGATCCAAGTCCTAAATGATACATCTACAATACCACTCCCATACCTAAGGCTTGAAGAGCATTGAGGGAAGAGGTCAAGGAGTTTTCTCTGAGACTGTGTCTCCTAATAATCTCAGAAACTATACCTTTAAGTCGCACCAACATGACCTGAACCAGAACAAGAACAACAGGCTTGTTAATGTGGCCAGGGAAAGCCCAGAAGGCACCAACCATACACAAAGAACTATAGAAAATCAAGGAACACTGACGGCTAGAGAAATGGTCTTTCCCAGGAAAAAGAACACCAATTGGCTATTAGGGATCAAATGATCAGCCCTGAAATCATCCAGGCCAAAGAGATTATATTTAGGACTATATATTCCATCACATGATCACCACTAATGAAAAGAAAGGTCATAGATTTGAAAAAAGCAAGGAAGGGTATATGGGAAGGGTTTGAGGGAGGAAAGGATGGTAGGATCTCAAACTGCAAAAGAAATACTTGTTAAAATCATTTATTTTGAGGTAAAGTCTTGTTAAGTTGACTAGACTGGCCTTGAACTCTGTCTGTAGAGCAGGCAGGTCTTGAAATTGTCAGTTTCTGGGATTCTAGGCCTGTGACACTTACCTATTCTCATAGTTTTTAATTCATGAAGCTTAGCAATCAATGCATGATGTAGAGAATATCATTTTAATACACACTCCAAAGATGAAAAACTGAGCTATAAGAAGACCAACTACCTACGTTTCTCCAAAATCAAAGTCAGAATGCAAACACAGTGAGACCCACACACCTACTCTCACTTAGCCTTCCTGCTCTAATGCTTAATGATATATATGTATGTATGTATGTATGTATGTATGTATGTATATATATATATATATATACACTTGTGTGTATGTATATACATACATATATATGCATATATATATATAAAATCAGGAATCAAATATTTCTATGTATATGGATGGAAAATGGTAATATTTTGTCTAGTTTATTCCTCTTTCATGTGTCCATTTTGCTTTTATCCTTCCTAAAAGTCATATATATTATTTAGAAACTAGTTTTTCAATAGTTGTTTTGGTTTAAAGCTTGTTTAACTGCTCATCACCATAAACTTGACATATGCAGGGCTATTGGATTAAAATCCTCTCTACTATCAAGCACTAGGCAGGCTTCACTTCTTTTGCCATCTAGTTCTTTTGAGAGAAGTATAAGTTAAGAAGTGTGTGTGTGTGTGTGTGTGTGTGTGTGTGTGTGTGTGTGTGTGGGTGCATGTTTATTTACACATGCATACTTACATGGAACTATACACATTTAAAAAATAGACTTAGTTTCAGACCCAAGTTCCATTCTTGGTAGTGGTATCAAGTTTAGAATAATAATAAAAACCGTGAGACATGAGACCAGGTTTTACCAAGAGTGAACTCCATCTATTAAGAAGAACATAGATAAGGTGACTGGGCAGAAAGTATGGAGAGGATTTGACTGAGGTCTTTGGGCCCAGATCAGCTTCCTTTGATCTCTCACTATTCGTGATGGAGTAGCATGGTCCTAGAAATGATGCTGAGTACACAGGTGCCGTGTCAACCCCAGGGAGCCATGAGCCCTGGTACTTGAACTTTTTCACCTGTGTCCTATGTATGTGTGACCAGGGTGAAAAACATGTGACGAAGTTTTGAGAGTTTATCCAAGGAAGAAGGACAAAATTGAGATACTTACTGAAATCTTGAAGTCTACTTTAAAAGTTGGTGATTTCATGTGGGGTTGGGGGTAGGATTAAGTAAGGATTATGGCTTGGTTGTTTCTGATTCTTAGACAATGGTTTTGAGAAAAGGTTTTCAAATAGTTTTGGGTGGATGCTTGATTGCTGCTCTGTTTTAGTTTCTTGGACAGGACTCTTGTGAAATAGTAAAGGTCATGTAAATATGGACAGTCAGCCCAGGGTGCTAGGTGACTTGTTTATCAATTTCAAGGAGTATGTGACTCCAGGGCAAATTTTCTTGCTCTTTATCTTTATCTCCTTCTCATCTTCTTCTGTCTCCTTTCCCTTTTCTTTTCCTTCTCCAATACATTTTCTATCTCTCTTCCTCTCTTCACTCTTCTCCTTCTTTTTTCCCTTCCTCTTCCTTCCCATTCCTCAACTTCAGCTATCTTCCTGTCTGCCTCTTGATTATTGAGCTTACAGATGTGAGCCACTAATTTCAATTCCTCATAAAATTTCTGTATACTCTTGAGAGTAGAAGAAAATCCATAGAATTATTTGGTTCTCTTTGTTTCGTAACACATTTTATTTTTTAGCAAGTCTTAAATATTTCAGTACTTAACTATTTATAGCCATGCCACTTCCTTAAGCTGAATTTAAAACATTATTTATTTATTTGTTTGTTTGTTTTCTGTTGTATTCATTTTCCATTTCTGCCACAGCAAATTATCAAAATGAAGTGGTTTAAATGAGATTAAAAATAAACCCTCAAATTAGAAGTTTGATATGGATCTCTTTGGGCAAAGGCCAAAGTATAGAATGTGCTCCTTCTGAAGCCTGAGGGAGTCATTTTCTTGGCCTTTTTTTTTTTTTTTTAGCTTCTAGAAGCTTCTTGCTCTTCTGTTGATTGTGCCACCGTTTATCCTCCATGCCAGGTTAGCAGGTTGAGTTCTCTTTGGTTCTCAGCAACGAGGAAAATGTCTTTGCTTTTAACCACTTATAATTATGTGGACTCCAACTGGATAAGGCAGAATAGACCGTTTGTCTTCTGGAGCTTATCATCTTAAAGTCTCTGTGCCCATTTAAGGTTAAGTACACATATTTAAAAATAACTACATGCATGCTTGGGGCACATAATTCTGCCTATGTACAAACATTTTCTCTACACTACACACTACCATAATATATTTACAAATATCTTAAATATTCTCATGGTTAGTTTTGTGTGTGTGTGTGTGTGTGTGTGTGTGTGTGTGTGTGTGTGTGTGTGGTGTTTCATTTACCTAGCAGACCTAGTCATCAAGAGAAAAGGTTGGTTGTTTCTCCTTTGCTCTGTTGATATCTTCTTGATTACAGGGAAAACTTGAGATCTTAAGCTGGATAATATTTATCCACCAGTACTCCTGCACTGCAGTGGGGCTGGCTCTGCCCTCTCTGGTTCTTGAACTCACCGTAATCAGATGGGGTTCACAGGGCATCTCTAGTATGTTTACGAGTCATCTCCTTGTTATGGTTAGTGAAAATATCACCAGAAGCCTTAAAGATTGTTAACTAGGTGTCCTTGTTTCAATGGCTTTTCCATATTTTGGGTAATGCTGTGTTTTCATCTAGTATTTAAATCTGGAAGCATAGTAGTAACATTCTGTTAACTTAGGATTCCATGGGTAAATTGTGTTTTGTTTTCCTTCAGGATGCCTATAACTTTCCATTAATGCCTTGACCTGTTTTACCCTGTGTTTCTGGGCTCAGAGTCTCTAGTGCTCTGGGTATAGTCCGTCATCATGTTAACCACACGATGGTGATAGGAAGAATATTTTATGTCATTGCCTTCTTATAGTGCAACATGTAAACAAATCTCTTATGTAGACGTGTGCAAAAGCAGTGCTGTCTGTTCTGTCCCACCAAACCTCTCCTAAGCACAGCCTCACATCACTCAGTGCTCTGTATACCTCAGGCATGTTGGGTTGACAAGAGTACTTCAAATAATTATGAAATTCAGTGAATGTAAGGTTTTTCCTGTTTGATCTATTAGATAAATATTAATTATATGTATGTTTATTTTGTTTCTGTTCTAGACTCATCTTGAAATTCTGGAAAGAAGCATTGACCACAGGGAAGTCTACTTCCGGCATGATGTTCTCTGCCAAACACTGGGAGGAAATCCATGTCCACTGGTGACAATCACTGCCTTTCCTGAATCTAACAGTGCTGAGCATCTGGAGCAGTTCCGTGAGTAAAACAATGACACTTTTCTCACAAATTTGGCTGAGAGGCTCCTCTGCAGTCTTGGGAATGCATCTTCCTTTTTAGAACAGAAGGTTTATAATTGAGTGGGGACTTGTCTGTCTTGATAGAAATACATCACTGAGTCTTCTTGATATGATACGAAGAGTAAACGTTAATATCATTCTGTTGTTAAAGAATGGGGAAAATGAATTGCTAGCTGTCAGGGAGAGGAAATGACCTGCTAGAATACAGAGCAGACCATCAGTGGTGATGACTTCCTTCCTCATTGAAAACAGACCCAGGTCTCTGAATCACATTTTCCAGCTCTAATCCAGGCTCTTCCCTCTCCATGCTCACTGTTCTGTTTCTCTCAGCCAGTATGGCCAGGAAGGAAGCAAAGTCTGAGCCTTGCCTGATGAATCCTCTTGGTAACCTGAGGATCTGCATCTGAAAGTCTGAGGATGTAAGAGGGTGTAGCCAGTATTTCTGAAATCAAAGCAAAACCAAATCAAGAGCACAAATAAACACCTGACATGGAGACACATGTGGATGCATATGCAGTCATACAGACAATCGATGCCCAGAGACACCCCAATATACAAATCCATCGCACCTGTTTAATACTAGAGTCCTGAGTGTATGCTTGACTGACTTGCTACCAATGAGCTTCAGACCTCTGTGAGGCAAGACAACAAAAGTGAAGGAAGAAATAAAAAGAAATTTGGAAGATGAAGGAGAAGATTAGAGAATAAAAGCCAAGCTAATTTATCCCCAGAAAATACCATTTTTACCTGATGAACTGCTAATGATGTTCAGGTGATTCTTTGGTAGATACACAATGTAATTTCTCACATCCCATCAACAATTGACAATGGATGCTTAACAATCTGGCTAATCAACAACTGATTATCCCAGCTGAGTTGACAAGCCCCTAAAATGCTTTAATGATTAGAAATGGGTTTTTAAAAAAATTCTCTTATGTGTCTTATGCATTTAACAGCAATTTCTCAGCAGCAATAGAGCCCTCTACTTGGCAGAGGAGCAGAACCTGGGAGCTGAAGATAGTAATTCAAGGCAATCTTCAGTAAGTAATTCTTTAGTTTAGAAAGTAGATAGATGTAATTCTCTGCTCTCCAACTTGTGTTTCTAAAGAGGGGATATAAAAGATACAGGAAGACATACATTTATTTGAACTAATCATAAAAATACTAAGCAGAAATCAGCTCCCATAGACTCATACTTGATCTCCCCATGCTTTCCTTCTGTTTTCAATCGAATTGTTTCTTAGAGTTTGGGTTTTAGGACATTCTATTCCTCTTGTAAAATAAGAGTAAGCTCTGCGTGCTATTTATGTAGTTACTTAAAATGTATATTTTCACTGTCTTCCTGGTTAGAAGAACCGTGGCTTTGTATGATACCTATCCTGCACCTTCATCATCTTGGAATTCTTAAATAAATATTTTCTATCAGGTATTTGTAACAACACAGAAGGAAATAAAAGCCTTTGACTAAGTAAGTCAAGTCAGGCACAGAAAGACAAATAGTATATAATCTCATTTATATGTGGAAACTAAAATTGTAATTTCCAGAATAAGATCCTGTGCTGGTAACTTATTTTTTCCATTACTTATTCACTTTATATCTTGATTGAAGCTCCCCGCTCCTATGCATGTCTTTCTGACTCTGGTTACCTCACTCAGGATGATATTTTTAGTTCTATCCATATGCCTGCAAATTTCATGATATCTTTGTTTTTAATAGCTGAATAGTAATTCATTGTGTAGATGTACCACATTAGGTCTTCAATGAGAACACCCAAGTAAGAAGTGTTCTTCTGCGATTTCTGCTTAGTTCCTGCCTCTGGTTCGTGTTCTGTTTGAGATCCTGCCTTACTTTCCCTAGTGAAGAACTGTGACATGAAACAATAAACTAAAATCCCTTTTCTCCTCCAATTAGTTTTGGCTACTGTTTATGAGAGCAATAGAGAATTAAACTAATACAGGCTCAAGTGGTATTTTCCAGAGATTGGAAAGATTAATGGGGGAAGAAAAGAGAGAGGGGATGGCCTGTAGGTATAGCAATGCTGTTGGATAGGTAGAAAATTTGTAATGCTCCATCATACAGAGAAATAATTCTAGGTAGTAATTCAGTATAATAGTTGAAAGTAGCCAGTACAGATATTTTTGAAACTGCTAAATATTTGACATGATTGATATATCAAAAACTTTGATCAGATTATTGCTCAGTTTAAATGTACAACACTCTTATACTACCCATAAATATGTACATATTGTGTATCTATTAAAAAATTTCAAAATTAAAAATTAATGGCCTCAAGAAAGAAAAACAAATATAAAACTTTTGACTGGGGGCTCTTCATTTACAATTTGCAATGAGTTTGAAAATTGTATATCTGATTCTGAGTGGTCCAAGGTTAATTAAAACATAGGCTTAGCTGATGTTTTTTAATATTATAATCTCATTTTCCCAGATCATGAAAGAAAAGTTACAGCTTGTTTTTCTTATTTACTCACTGAACACACTTACACACATACACACACACACACACACCACCACCACCAGCACCACCACCACCACCACTACCACCACCATCACCACCACTACCACCACCACCACCACCACTACCACCACCACCACCACCACCAGCACCACCACCACCACCACCACCACCACCAGCATGACCACCACCACCACCTTAATTATGAAGATTCTGTGGCTATCTTAGTTTGGATCTCTAATTCTGTGATAAAACACCACAAACAAAAGAAATTTTGGGGAGAAGAAAGGCTTTGATTCAGCTTACAGTTCCATATAACAGCCCATTACTGAGGGAAACCAGGGCAAGAATTCAGGGCAGGAATCTGTGATGTGATGCACAAGCCATGGTGGGATGCTGCTTAGTGGCTTGCTCCTGTGGCTTGCTCATTATACTTGCTTATAAACTCAGGACAATCAGCCCAGGGGTTGAATCACCTCATTGTTGGCTGAGCCCTTCCACATTCATCATTAATCAAAACAGTACCTCACAAATCTGCCTATGGACCAATCTTATGAAGGAGACAGTTTTTTAATTGTGGCTCTCTTCAGCTGTGGCTGAGGCTGAGACCTGTGGCTTGTGTCAAGCTGACATAAAATGAACCAGCGTAGTGGCCTATTGTTACCTTCTATTGTGGGGATTAATTTCAGCAAACCCCATTTTACAGGCATGTCAAATGGTACTCACGAAGTTCAATACCAATAGTGGTGCCAGATTTCCAACCTTGTTATTTTCACTCCAGAGTCTATAAACAAAGCAAATGTGTTGAATCCATCATCATGCTGCACATCTGTATCCTGGCTTCACTCTGAGTAGGACCTTCCTCTGTTCCCTTTTGTATTTTGTCTGTAATTTAATGGGAAGTGGGGAAGTTGGGGTAGTTGTGGCAATTCACATTAAATAATCCCCAGATACACCACTCTGTAGCTGCTTACAATGAGCTTTATTTAGTTCTCTCTTTCTAATGATAAATGTAGATGTTCTAGGTAAAGGAGCAGAAAGGCACAGAGAATATTCTTTTGACTTAAGATCTCTCCTTAGATCCTTGACATTGCACCACAGAGCTCGGGTTATAGGGTTTAGACTTAAATGTGGAGTGATGTATACTCTGCGCAGTCATATAATTAAACTTCTTTGTTATATTTTACTTCTTTGAAAATTTATGCATGTATACAATATATCCTGATCATATCTGCCTTCCACCCCCTTTCAATTTCTCCTGGGATCTCCCCAACACATCTACCTGGTAACTTTACTATTATTTTTTAGCATTGTCATTATATTTAACCTACTGAATTCAATTAGTGCTGCCCATATGCACATGGCTGTAAGCACATTTTGCAGTGCATAAATGTCATCTCTGGGTCTGTAAAATAAGAACAACCCAACACAATATAAACACCATCTACTCCAAAGTGCAATTAACCATGCCTGTAATTCAGAAATAAAACCACTTAAGTTCCTTTGAACCATGCAATGTGATATATTGATTTAGAACACAGCAAATGAACCAGAGGCTCAGGGTTCTTTGCCTCCAGGCCTCCCTCCAGGTGAGCTTAAATTTTCTCCCTGGCTTCTTTCCCCAAGAGAGACTGGGTCAGCCTCAGTCAGGTGTGTGCTGTTTAGCTGTGATATAGCCTGTTTCTGGTTCAATGGCCACCACTCACTTTTCAGAAGGAGGGCTGTGTGCACTGATGGGTTTTCCCCACTGTATAGGATTATCACTTGAGTTTTATTTTAGAAACCTAAGGAATAGAAGCATGGCTATGGTGCCCAAGGAAGATTTCCTTCCTCAAGGCTGGTTTCCTTGGGCCATTGGTTGTAAAGGCCTAGAACTGGAAAAATTTTAAGGACAATTTATTGATCATTTTTACTTCTTCCTTGGGTGTAGACTCCAGAGAGTCTCCCAGAGACATTTATTTGGTTTGATTTATTTTTCAAAAACTATTTTCAGTTTTTTAAAAAATGTTATTTTCCTGGAATGGTTTCACTTTACTTTCTTGATAAATATCCTTTCAGTTCAGTTCTTACCAGAACTGAACATTTCATCTCTGCTTGGGGACTTGAGGATGATGGTTCCTAAGGGAAGACTCAAGGCTTTGTACCAGAGACTTAAACCCTCAGAAGATACTGGCAGATCTTCAAGAGTTTCATCCATGTCTGCACTTTTCCGTAGGACAATGGTCAGGAAGACTGGGAAAGTGCTAGTCAAGTCATTATGGAGGAGCTAAACTGCAGAAGAAATTGAAGATGTGTGGGGATCACTTATGGAGTTAACTTTGACTGACTTTTTGCTTGTGATTAATCATGAATAAGTCTGCTGATATGTGTCTTCGTTTTTAGTTAAGACCTGCTTTATAGCCTGCCAAGTTCCTTTGCTTCTACATACATCCTTAAGAGACTGTCCTAGCCTGAAGGAAATGGACTTCGTCAAACATAGATACTGTGTTCCATAAACTTGGCATGGAAGGATTTGTGGTCATTGTTTATCTTCCTGGAATTGGTCATGCTTTGTGTTGCTTGCCTTTAAAAGACACCAAGAAAATACACTTGTTCACTCAAACGGTATTGACCACAGCCCTCCCATCTCTGTCTCTTGTAACTTCTTTTGGCCTTTCCTATAATCATCTTCATTTCCCCAGTTGTGGTTCCCACGTTGACTGACTGACTGGCTCCAGCAAAGATAAAAGGAGCCCTCAAGAAGACAATGAACAGCTCAGTTTAGAATTATGGTTCAGGAGGGAAGTGTGATGCACTGGAGAGCTGGGGAATCTAGGCCCTTCCTAACTGACAAAGTGTGGGTTCTCTAAAGAGCTTGGGATATTGGTTATCTTGGGTTCCTTCTACCTGATAAAGTCTGCCCTACCTAAGGAGTGCAGGACATGTTAGACATGCACAGCAGACAGGGAAGCATGTGGAATGAATAGAATGTTATAGGATGAGACAGATGCTCCAATAGGATAGAACAGAAGACAGCTAGCTCATGAGCAGGCTTACAGATAGTTTTGGTTGGCAAGATCAATCCAGGAAACTCTCGTGTTTTCTAAGGCTAGAGCCCATTGGTTAATGCTGCATTAGCACAATTACACCTCATCTAATTAAATGTGTATGTTAATAAGCATTGTATCCTCAGTCTGTATTTGTCAGAAGTTTATATGTATGTTTGTATTTATCTGCCTGTCAGCATTCTTGGATTTGAACTGAGAGAAGATGCTGAAGTTTAGCAGAAAGTGAGAGCACTTTAAAGTAAAGAAAGTCTTGAGTGGTCATTATTCACACAGACCTTAGTGGAAGTGGAGAGGAGTCTTGGGTCTCATTACTTATCCAAATCTGGTGAGGAGAGCAGTTCTGCATTTTTCTTGACTCAACCATTCGTTTCCCCAACCATTTCTGTTTCTCTCTTTCTGTCTCTATCTCTTTTCTTTTCTCTCTCTCTCTTCCTTCCTTCCTTCCTTCCTTCCTTCCTTCCTTCCTTCCTTCCTTCCTTCCTTCCTTCCT